>RCUC01062675.1:0-14446 GCA_003697995.1 Taxidea taxus jeffersonii
AGTTCAGACTGCAAAGGATTTACATGACAATGTATCTGAATCTATCCAGGAACACAGAGGGTGAAAATTTAGTTCTGAAAGGGAGAGGAACCTGTATTCTCTGCATTAACTACTGCTGTTCTTCTGTCACACCATCCTTGAGGGTCCCACTAGGGTGTCGTCCATCTCCTTTAGGATGCATTCCTCCTCAAAGGAGGAATGGCTGTCTTTTCAAGCTCTCATTGTAGGTTGTCTATTCCTCTTGAAGATCCAAATCCCTTCTACTTTGATGTAGGGTCATTGGCACCTACGGATGAGTGAGACTTGGTCCCAACCCTTGACACCCAACTGGGAGGAGGGCCCTCCGGAAACTGACAGAGACATCAAGAAATTTGTCATAGACTTTATTAAACTTCCTTTCCCCTTACAGATCCCCAGACCACCGCCCTACTGCAGCAGGAGTTTTCGGTTTTGCCTGTACGTAATAGCCCTGGTCAGAGAGAAAAAGCCTGGAGGTTACAAAGAGAACTTCAGGTCCCTCCAGGTCCCTCCACGCCACCCCCTGCAAAAAACTTCCCTCCAATCATCAGCCTTATTTGTTCCAGCCTGTGACATCATGGGTATCTGGGCAGATTTCCAGGTTTCTCAGCCATTCAGTGTTGGTACATGAAAGAGGAGGAGAGAAAATCTGGGACTGGGAGTGAGGGTAAAATGTGAAAACAGAAAGAGTGGGAAAGACTGAAGGAGACTCTGAAAGACATGGACATAGGGCAAGAGACTCATGGAGAAGAGAAAGAAAGAGAAGGAAATGAGGAAGAGAGAGAAGCAAGTGAGCTGAATTGAACTGCATCCGTCCCCCTCCCCCTGCCCCCCAGATATATCCAAGTCCTAATCCCCAGGACCTGCAAATGTGACCTTGTTTGGAAATTGGGTCTTGGTGGATGTAATTAAGATCATTTGGGATTTAGGATGGACCCTACGTTCAAAGCCTGGCGTCCTCATAGGAGAAGGTGTCGCAGAGGAAAAATCCATCTGAAGATGGGAGGTGGGTGGGGCAGAGATTGGAGGGAAGCCATGAGCCAAGGAATGCCTAGGATGCCAAAGAGACCAGGGAGTGAGGCAGACCTTGGGCAAGAGGCTTAGGGAGAGAGAAACAAGATTCAAGACAGAAATGAAGACCTAGTAAAGACTGGGGGTTTGTGGAGGGGTTTGAACAAGGGGAAAGAGCAGTGGGGAAGGTACTGGAGAAAGAGAGGGGAGGTGGGAGGGATTCAGCCTGGGAGGTGGGAGGTGGGGGAGACAGCAGGATCGAGACTGGGATGGGGAGGGGAGGAGAAAGCCCAGTGGGAGGGGCAGAGAGAGGGAGAGAGAAGGGGACAGAGACCAAACAAGCTCACAGTGGGAGCAGACATTCACTGTGCTGAGTGCTGATTTAACTCACCCCTAGGCAGCGGGAAAGGAGGGTGAGGGGCAGGTGGAGGAAGCAGAGACGACAGAAAAGGGGCAAAAGAGAAGAGGAGAGGAGAGGAGCTGGAGGGGGGACAGGTAGGCAGAGGTGGGAGAGTCCCTCAGAGGAGCAAAGAGGAGGGTGAGGTCCACTTCGCCCCTCACACTTTGGGTTCAGTGCTTGGGACCCATGGAGATATTTTCATTTTAACCACTTTGAAAAGCAGAACAGAATAAGTTAATATAACAATGATGAAGAATAATAATGAATTCAGCTCAGATGACATCTGTCTTCATACCATGGCACATGCATGAAATACAATTATATTTATATTTATATTTACATTTTATGGAGGAAGAGACCCAGAGAGGCAAAAGTGCGGAGGACCCAGGGAAGATAAAATGTGGTCCAGCGGTAAGAGGAAGAGGAGGTGTGAGAGGAGAGATGGACAGAGAGATAGAGGGCGGGTAGGAGAAGAGATGGAGAGAAGGGAGGAGAGGCAAAGACAGAGTGAGTGAGGAGGAGATTCCCAAATGACGCAGGGACCAATACAGGGCAGGGACATTTTTGTGGGGCCCAGTGGGGCATTTGGAAGCCTCAGGAGAGGGCAGAGATGACTCACGCAGCCACGATGACCCCGAAGGCAAGAAGAGCGAGAAAAATGGAAATGATGGCACCTCTATCCTGCAGGCTCTCCTCCTCCTTCTGGTACTGCAGAGCCACGCGGGGCTGTGCATCAACTGGGGGGGGGGGGTATGGGGGGAGACAAACCTGACTTCCAAGTCACCACCCCTCCTTGGCTTTGCACCCACTCCCACCTGCTCACCAGCAACCTCAGCCTCTCTCTCCCTCCTCCCTACCTGTCCCCTGCCCTCTCTACTGCGGTCTGACTGCATTCCTCCATTCCTCAAACTCTGTGTCCCAGGCACTGTCTTAGGTGCGCTGCATACTTCTACGAGCCCCAGTGGTAAATAAATCTGCACCGGCAGTCTACACAGCACATCCCAGTGACAGCGAAGAGCTCAATGCTAAATACAACTCATTGGCTAGGGGGTGGGGGTTGGGGGGGACGTGGATCCTTTGACTTCCGGTGAACATGAGATGCAACATCCTGGCAGTCTCAAGACAAGATGAAAGTCAACCTGCATCTTGAAGATCCTTGAGAGTCTCATCCGGCATCTTCAAGTCGTCCCCTCCCCCCGACTCTTTCCTTCTGTCAGCAGAGCCTCTTGGCTTTACCTTCAGAATGTATCCAGAGTCTGGTCCACCTCCTGGATCCACCTCGTGGGCTACCGACCTGGTCCAGCCCCCTATCAGATCTCTCTCGGGGTTCTCCTTGCCCTACAGTTCCCCACCTGGAAGCCAGAGGGCGCCTGTCAACACCTAAACCCACTCCAGTGCCTCTTCCCGCAGAGCCTCCCTTAAACTGGCCTCTCACTCAAAATAAAGGCTTAAATCCTCATCACCTCCCACCACGCTTTGCGCAATCTGGTCACCATGTGACTTGCTAGCTACTATGCCCTTCTTTATTCATTTGGCTCTGGCCACACTAGCCTCTCTCTTGTTGCTCAGCCATGTTGGATCCTTGCACTAGCTCTTCCCTCTGTCATTCACACTGTTCTTTACTTGCTTGCTCCCTCTAGATCCCAAACACCATTTCTTTTTAAAGATTTTATTTATTTATTTGACAGAGAGAGATCACAAGTAGGCAGAGAGGCAGGCAGAGAGAGAGAGGAGAGGGGGAAGCAGGCTCCCCCCGGAGCAGAGAGCCCGATGTGGGACTCGATCCCAGGACCCTGAGATCATGACCTGAGCAGAAGGCAGAGGCCTCAACCCACTGAGCCACTCAGGCGCCCCCAAAACACCATTTCTTTAGAGATGTCCCGCTGCCTGCACTCTCTAAAGTAGCACCGCCTCTCCCTTTCTTCCAGGCACTTTCTATCAAACTCTCCTGTTTTGTTTTCATTAGGACACACTTGCTATCTAGAATCAGTCCATTTATTCCTTCATGTAATTGTCTGACAGTCCTTCTCAGCTGGGGACAATCATGTCCCCCACGGGATATTTGGAAAGGTCTGGAGACTAGAAATGATTGTCCTGACTTTGGCGAGGGGAGTACTACTGGCATTTAGTGGGGTAGAGGCTAGGGGTGCTACTGAACCATCCTGCAATGCACAGAACAGCCCTTATAACAAAGACTGTCCAGCCCCAGCTGTCAGTAGCGCCAAGAGAAACCCTAGTTAACCCTTCACCCCATTAAAATGCGGGCAATATGAGACATTTGTCTTCCATTCTGCTGATCCTCAGTTTGGGAGCACAGTGGGGTCCTTGAAATATCTGTTGTAGTTAACCACCGCCCTAAAGAAGCCAATGGATAAATCCCTTCTTTGCAACTAGTCAGTGTCATGGAGGGGGAGGGAGGAACTGATAAGAAGGACTCTTCTAGATGAAAAAAAGTGGGGAAAAAACCTACAGTTGAATTATACGAGAAGTCCTATCATTGGGTCCTGGTTTGAAGATACTCCAGGGACAATTAGGGAAGTTGCAAAAGGACTTAGAATTACTTGATATTGAAGAATTGTTGCTAGGTTTTTTGGGTGTGAGAATGGCATTGTGGTTACATAAAAAATATCCTTATTTTTAGAGGCACACACTATGTATGGGTAAAATCTCACAACGCTTGATTTAAAATACCATGGTAGGGGTGCCTGCGTGGCTCAGTTGGCAGACAATGTGACTCTTGATCTTGGCGGTGGTGAGTTTGTGTATAGAGATAACTTTAAAAAAATACCATGGCAATAAATAAGTAAACCAAATATGGCGGCATGTCCCTTGTCAACATAATTTGATAGAAAGTGCTACTTTAGCGAGTGTGATCAGGGAGCCTTTGGGGAGGTGAACTTGAAGACTTTTCTGAGATAGAGGAGTGATAGGAACAGCATGACAGAGAGGGAACAGCATGATTTTTCAATCTTGATGGATATATGGGGGTTCACTGTACTATTCTCACTGCTATAAGGATTTACATTTAAAAAATCTCTGGGGGCACCTGGCTGGCTTAGTCAGTGGACCATGCAGCTCTTGATCTCAGGGTTGTAGGTTTTCTTTTTTTTTAAAGATTTTATTTATTTATTTGTCAGAGAGAGAGAGAAAGAGAGCACAGGCAGACAGAGTGGCAGGCAGAGGCAGAGGGAGAAGCAGGCTCCCTGCCGAGCAAGGAGCCCAATGTGGGACTCGATCCCAGGACGCTGGGATCATGACCTGAGCCGAAGGCAGCCGCTTAACCAACTGAGCCACCCAGGCGTCCCTCAGGGTTGTAGGTTTGAGCCCCATGCTGGGGGTATAGATCATTTAAAAATCTAAAAATCTTTTTTAAAAAAATCTCTGAATGAATGAACAAGTGAGCGAATGAACTCAGCAGATTCTTCTGGACTCCCCAAGTATGGCACTGGTGAAAAAAGAAAATGTTTTCCTAGCACCTGCCATTCTAGTATTAGAGGCATTTTAAAGTTACAGTAGAATCTCCCCACTTAACAGTAGGTGGAAAGTGAATTTCAGAATGTGGAAGCAACATCTGGGTCACACTATAAGCAAGTGGTAAGTGCAGGATTCAAGGTCATATGTGGGAGAGCTCAAAACCCCTATCTGCTGGGTCATGGCTGTCTTCATCTCTCATGCATCCCTGTCTCCCCTCACCTGCAGGAACTTACCAAAACAGTACTTTTTTTTAATGCACCTGGGACTGATCTTCTGGCAATGTAAACAGTCCAAGACTTCTTCTCTTAGCAAGCCTGGAAAGGAGGGAAGGGAGAAGTGCGATAAGGGCAGATATCAGAGGACTGGCAAGGGGCAGGAAGGCAGGGGGAAAGAGATGGGAGTTTTTGGCCCTCCTGAATTTGGAAGTCCCATGTACAGCAGAGAAAGATGAGAAAAATGCCCTGATTCACATTAAAAATAATTTTTAGGGGCACCTGGTTGGCTCAGTCAGTGGAGCATGTGACTCTTGATCTCGGGGTTGTAAGTTTGAGCCCAAGTTGGGTATAGGGATGACTTAAAATGAAAATCATTGAAGAGTTGAATTGAGTTGCAGTTGTCCTGTTGACCAACATTTGCTTGTAGACATCTAATTAATTAAATAGACGTTAGATTTGTTGACTGAGCGTCTACAGATCATTTAATTTGTAGACATTTGTAGATTCAATGTCCACAAGCAGCATATGCTTGCCTTTCTACATTCCTGTTTTGCAGGCCCCTGTGATAGACAGCGGGTAGATGCTCATGCATCTGTCTCCTCCTCTTCCTGACACTCTCTCTCTCTCTCCATTTCCCAGGCTCCTTTGCAGTAGGTTGCAACCACGTGACCAGAGTTCTGGCCAATGGAAAGTGGGCAGACTGATGCGGCCAGGACAAAAAAGTTCCTGTCGGAGTTTTCCCCGTTCTCTCTTCCTTCTAAAGTTCGCTTAGAAGCCACAACACAGGTCCGGGCTATATCCCTGGGCTACCACTTGGAAGGAAAGTTCAGCTCTCAAAGGAATTTGAGTAAGAGAGAAATCTTTCTTTTGTTAAACCACCGAGATGTGGTGTTTAGTTGTTCTATGACCTGGTCTGTCCATCCTGACATCCCCCCAAATGCTTTTTTGCTGGTTGCAACCACTTCCATGAGCCCTCAAAAACCAGATATCCCTAGATATTATAGCTTTGGGGGAGGGGGAGCCACCAGATGGAGTAGGGGATAGTGGAGCTTGATTTGGGGGAGATAAGGGTAAAGAGGTGCGGAAGGGTAGAGAAGGGAGGGACAGAAAATAAATCCAGGACTCACGGCAAATTTTGCGATGGCAGGCTGCAAGAGAAAAGAGCTGAAGTGAGTTAAGTCGGGAAAGCAATTTGAGAATTTAATGGGAAGGGACCAGGGGAGGGAGAAGTGTGTCTGGAAACAAGAGCAGGGAATATTGGGGAGAGGCAGAGAAGACTGAGTCACAGCGGAGGTGAGCAAGGAGTCCGGGAGACAAGTGGGAGAAGGGGATTGAGTGATAATAGGGGAGGAGGGGCTTGGTGGAGAGAGATGCTGCACCTTTCTGTTCATACGACTTTAAACCTTTCTTGAGTTCCTTGATCACTCTCTCCCTGAGAGCCACCAGCTCCTCCAGAAGAGGCCCATCTGAGGAGAGAGAGAGAGATACAGATATCCTTGTGGGGTGGGAGATGCCCAGCAAGCCCACCCCATCTGCAGCTTCAAAGAGATGAGGCAACCCCTTTTCATTCACCAAGAGTAACCAAGACCAGGTATTACTTAAGTTGTGGCCTGGGAGGTCTTGCATCTAGTTTCTGATCCACTGTGGGGCCCCAGGACATACCACCTTCCTCTGGCCTCAGTTTTCTGATCTGGTAAGTAGTAGAAGACACTTGGTTACCTCTCCCTTCTTTTCCTCTGACCTGTTCTCCTTTCCTGTCTACACTCAATCCTTCAACCAGCTGATTTCATCCAGCTACATGGTTTTGTGTATTACCTAGACCTGCACTGCCCAATATGGCAGCCACTAGCCCGCATGGCTATTGAGTACTCGAAATGCGCTAGTCTGAATCGAGGTCTGCTGTTAGTATAAAATGTGTGTTGGAGTTCGAAGACATGGTGTGAATAAAATAACTGAAAAAAAAAAACACCTCAATAATTTTTATGTTGCTTGCATGTTGCAATGGTCATTCAGGTATTGGGCTAAATAAAATATATTAAAATTGATTTCACCTGTTTCTGTTATATTTTTAATCACGTGGCTACTAGAGAATTTAAAATTACGTGTGACTCCTACTTGTGCCTCACATGGTATCTCCACCGGACAGCACTGTTCTGTGTACACCAGTTTCTCCCACCTTGATGTTCCTAGCCTTGACCGCTCACTGCCTGAGCTCTCACTCCCTGAAGTCCAGATGCATGTAGCCAAATACCCACTTAGAAACTCCGCTCCGATGTCTGATGGGCATCTTATAATCAGTATGTCCAAAACAGAACCTTGATACATTCCTCCAAGCCTACTCCCAACCCTTGCGTCTTCTCCACCTTAGGAGATGGGAGGTGCCTGATTCTAATTGTTCAGCCCAGTCCTTGGTGCTTTGCCTCCTTTTTCCTCACACCCTGCGTGCAGTCTGTCAACACGCATATTATATGAACAAAACCTATCTGTTCAATAACCAAGATAGGGCGCCTGGATAGCACAATCGGTTAAGCGTCTGCCTTAGGCTCAGGTTGTGATCCCAGGGTCCTGGGATCAAGCCCCGCACTGGGCTCCCTGCTCAGCTGGGGGTCTGCTTCTCCTTCTCCCTTTGCCCCTCCCCATCTATCATGCTCTCACTCAGATAAATAAATAAAATCTTTAAAAATATGTATCCAAGACAGATCCTGGAATATGATCTCCCTCTCAACCCTTCCCCAGCTACCACCCTGTTCCAGCCACGATTATGTCTTGCCTGGGCCACCATGGCAGCTTCTTGCTGGTCTACCAGGCTCCCCCATGTCCTGCTCAAATCTCTTCTCCACAATCAGAGCTATGCTCTTAGAACCACAGTAAGCTCACCCGTATCCCCCTTCTTCTGCTCAGAGCCTTCCCATGTGACCCAGAATAGAAGCCAAAAGTCCTCACCATGGCCTGAAAGGCTCTAGCCCACTTGCCCATCCCCGCCCCCTTACCTCTAGGACCTCATCTTCCACATCTCTCCCTTTCTGCACTCCAGCCTCCCTGGCTTCCTTGAGGTTCTGTGAATATGCCAAACATAGGCCCATCTCAGAAATGTGTTCTAGCTATTCTTTCTGCCTGCAGTCTTCTACCCCATCTGCTCCTGGGGCTTCCCCCTGTCCTTCAGGTCTTCTCACATGCTGACTTGTCGGTGACATCCCTTTGGCTGATTGATTTCATACTGCAGCCCCCACCCTACTCCCAGCACCCCCTATCCCCTGGCCCCTGCGTTATTTTCTCCATAGTATTTGTTCTAATTTATGTTGTGCAGTAAAGGGTTAACTTGGCAGGTCTGGTTTGTCCAAACCCTGCACATTCCAAAAAAAGGGTCTGGTTCCCCTAAGTCCTTGGAATATCCTGCCTGGGAAGGGTGTCTTTCTGGGGATGCCTGGCTGGCTTGGTTAGTACAGCATGTGACCCAGCCCCAGGGTCGTGAGTTCAAGCCCCACATTGGGCATAGAGCCTACCAAAAAGAGTGTCTTTATTGGGGGCTTGGGCCACACCATAGTGGCTTGACCTCCAGAGAGGCCAGAGACCGAGTAGCTATGTCAACCACTTGAGTTCTCTGCACCAACATGACTGAGCCCCAAATGATACGATAATAGTCAGTAAAATGGCTGGCCAGGGTCTTCAAAAATGGGTCATAAAAGAGAAACTAATGCAGTGCGTGATCCCAGAGCAGATCAAGGATTGGAAGAAACGTAATGATAAAAGCCACAACTGTGACCATTGGAGAAATTTGAGGACTGGATATCGGATAGTATGGAGCTGGCATTAAATTTCCTAGGTCCACTCATAGTGCAAGAAAATACCCTTCCTTGCTCTCAGGAGATCCCCCATTGAAGAAATTAATGTTGAAGTGTCACTAACTCTTAAAAGTTACGCGCACACATGGAATGAACGAGCAATGTGTTAGGGTAAACAAATGGTGTATAGGTGTTCACAGTACTATTCTTGCAATATAACCATTGGAATTTTCTCAAAATACAAAATCACCTTTTTAAAAGGTGAGAGCTTTAGCTACTGCTTTCAATTAGAGCTTTAAAATTACTGATACTCAGGCCCCACACCTGATATTCTGATTTTCTTGGCCACTGCCCCGAATTCTGGAATGTCTTAAAAACTCTCTAGGGGATTCAAATGTGCAGCCTGAGTCAAAAACTGCTGCTCTAAACCTTGTGTGTTAAGGTTCAGATAGTAAATATTTTCAGCTTTGAGGGCTAGATGGTCAGTGTCACAACTATTCAATTCTGCCCTGGAGAGCAAAAGTGGTGGAAGATAATATGTGAATTATTATTGTTCTAATAAAACTTTATTTATAAAACAGGGGGCTGGCAAAAGGATTTGGGCCCCAGCTGTATTTTACCAACCTCTGTTCTAGGCAGGGAGGCTAGATGTAACATAATGATCTTAATAGCTAACATTTATTGGGCACTTACTGTTTGCCTGGCTTTGTTCTAAATGCACATGCACAAACTCATTTACCCTTCTCAGTGACCATGTGCTATTATTCCTGTTTTACAGATGAGGAAGCTGAGGCACAAATAAATCGAACATCCATGGGGCCCTCTATTGCACTCTACTGGGGAATGTTACAAGGCCCTCAAATGACTAACCCCGCGTGGGGCCACTGAATACAAAACCAGAAGAGACACCCCAGGGGCGGTGGTTAGGAATATAATGTCTGCGCTGTGTACTTCGGACAGGTTACCTAACTTCTCTGAACCTCAGTTTCCTGCTCTGTAAAGGGCAGATCACAGTAGCGCCCACAGTGATGAACTGTCCCTCGACTTTTTTGAGTAAAACACTTAGAACCCTGACAGACACACACTAAAGGCTATACGCCTGTGTTTTGTTTTGCTTGTTTTGTTTTTAATATCAAGGGAACGTGTGGTGGACTCATGGAAAGGGAGGACGGAGAAGGGGGTTGGGAAAAGGTTTTCCCTCTTAGCTCCTACCTCTTAGAGAATTAACCATTAAGTGGCTTGTCTGGTTCTTGACAAAGGATGTCACATGTTCCAGGTGATCTATCCCTGGGGGCAAGAGGGAAGGAAAATCCAGTGGGTCCCTCTGAGAGCCAGGGACACCCCCATCTTCCTCCAGGAATGGTCCCACCCTCCCCTCTTGGAAACGCAGACCCCAAAGCGTCTGTCTCTCACCCCAGCCTCGGGCTACCCCACGGGTCTCTCCCTCTCCCCACCAACCTCCCGCAGTGCCAGGAACCCTGCCCTCTCCAGCACGCACCCACTTTCCCCACAAACGCGTTCAGAGCGTAGTCCCTGAAGAAAGGCCCCTCCATGCCCAGGAGCACGGCCTGGGCACGCTCCAGCAGCTGCTGGAAATGGAAGCGCTTGGGGATGAGGGCGGAGTGCAACTGTCTCAGGGCCTCCTGCACTGAGCGGTCACACTGCAGGCAGCCCCAGCCTCCGTGGGCGCTCAGGCCCAACAGCAGCAGCAGGGCCGAGGCCAGAGGCATGGCAGGGCCTTTGTGACGTCACAGAGGAAAGCTGCCCAGCCCCACCCCCCCAGGTAAGGGCGGGGTTAGGGAGGTGGTGGGAGAAGAGGAAACACTGCGTAAAGGCACGTGTTTGCTGAGTACCTACTACGGCGCCAGGCACGGTTCTAGGAGCTAGGGAGAGAGTCGAGAAAAACACAGGTCTCTACCTTGTACCCCTGGGTCATTCATTCATGCATTCATTCAACCTGGGGGGGAGAAGCAGACTCCCCGTTGAGCAGGGAGCCCCACCGGGGCTGGATCCCAGGACCCTGGGGTCATGACCTGAGCCCACGCTCAACCAACTGAGTCACCCAGGCGCCCCTTCTTTTTACTTTCTTAACATGGCTAGCAGAAATTTTGAAATTACATGTGGGACTCACATTATATTTCAGTTGCACGCCGCTGGTCTAGCACGTAGGTAATGCCCATTACATACCATTTGGATTGATTAGATGTGATTAAATTAGCTGGAGGTTGATGCGGGGAATCACATAAGGTGTAATGAGCAAATTGACCACAAGGGGCGATCACACCCGGATGAAATTCTCCCTTCACTCCCACCTGAGTCTCACCCTTGACTTCCTGTGGCCCTTGCCCACCCAGAATTAGCCACTTATAATCCTAGCTAATGCCATGGAGCCATTTGAGATAAGAACTGAGCTATGGGACGCCTGGTTGGCTCAGTTGGTTAAGCGGCTGCCTTTGACTCAGGTCATGATCCCAGCGTCCTCGGATCGAGTCCCACATCGGGCTCCTTGCTCGGCAGGGAGCCTGCTTCTCCCTCTGCCTCTGCCTGCCACTCTGCCTATGCTCACTCTCTTTCTCTCTCTAACTAATAAATAAATAAAATCTTAAAAAAAATAAAAAAAAAAAAAGAACTGAGCTATGAACTTGCTGGTCTTCCCTCTTCCTCCATTACCACGCCCCATGCAGCCAGTGAGTCAAGGGACTATTTGCCCTAAGAAGTTGTCAGAAGAGGGTGGAAAACAAAAGTAGGAGGAAAAAAATGTAAATTCCCCAGCTTCTAAGAACCAAATCCGCAGGTCCAGGTGCAAGGCAGGAAGAATCAGGAAGCAGAACCAGTTTTGTTTCTCTGGTCATGTCCCCACGTTCAAGTGCAATTTGGTAAAACTTAGTTAAATCAAGCATCTCCAGATTTCACAGCCTGGCAATTCCACTCTTTTTTGAGGCAGAGGCTGAAGAAATTCTCACACTCACCCACTAGGGGGCAAAGCGTTCATCACCGTGTTGCACATGGCAGGTGTGTCAAAGGCAACCTGGTGTCCCTCACAAGGGAGGAGGAGGTGCCCCAGAGTGTTCAGGGCAGAGGATTCTGCGGCCACCAGAAGCAACAGACGTGCCCGCAGCAAGAAGGCTGGGTTGGAGTGACAATAGTAAGAAACAGAGCGAGACCTCCCACCCTAGTGCTGCTGATATAACTTTAAGATCCATCCATCCCAAACAAAAACACACAATGCGTAAGAACACCTACGAACAAAAGGTTACAATAAACACGACAGTGGCAGCTCTAGCAAGGAAGCAACGTGGAGTGACTAAATAGGAAATAAATCAAACTAACACCAGCTTTGTGTGAACCAGGTGGTTAAGCGTACTGCTGGGGTCAGACTGCCTGTGCTTGAATTAATTAATAATTAAGCTCTTTCACTTAATCACTGGGTGGCCTCAGGCAAATTAGGTAACTCACGGTGCGTAGCTGCCTCATCCATAAAATGAAATGACAAGTGTCCCTACATTATGGGGTTGTTCCAAGGATTAAATAAGACGGATAGCGTTTAGGGAAGTACATAGCAAACACTATCTAAGTGCTGGCTATTTTTATAAGCTTTATGAAATGAAGATTATGATTTACTTAATCTTTGCACCTGAGGTTATTAAAAATGGAAGGGAGGGGTGCCTGGGTGGTGCAGTTGGTTAAGCCTCCGATTCTTGGTTTCAGCTCAGGTCGTGATCTCAGGGTTGTGAGATTGAGTCCTGCCTTGAGCTCCATGTTCAGTTCAGAGTCTGCTTAAGACCATTTTTCCTTCTGTCCCTCCCCCCGCAAAATAAGTAAATAAATAAATACATACATAAAAGTTCAAAAGTAAAAAAAAAAGGAAGGGAAAGGGGGGCTTCTGGAGTTGGGGAGGGGAAAGAGATTCGAGGACAAGGGGAAACAATAGATCTGGAGGTGAACATGGGGGCTTCTGAGTGTGGCAGGGGTGAAAGGACATAAAAGATGGCTCAGGGCGGGCTGGATTATGCTGCTCTAACAGGCAGTCTCAAAATCTCAGTGGCTTAAAACAGCAAACTTATTTTTCACTCATGTCGTTCATTATGGCTGGCTGGTCAAGACTCTGGCAGAGGAGAAAAAAAGAAGAAAACCCACATTCATTCTTTTTTTTAAAGATTTTATTTATTATTTATTTGACAGACAGAGATCACAAGTAGGCAGAGAGGCAGGCAGAGAGAGAGAAGGAAGCTGGCTCGTTGCCGAGCAGAGAGCCCGATGCAGGGCTCGATCCCAGGACCCTGGGACCATGACCCGAGCTGAAGGCAGAGGCTCTAACCCACTGAGCCACCCAGGCGCCCCAACCCACATTCATTCTTAAAAGTTTCCACCCACAGAGGACACCTGCTCCTTGGCCAAATTGAGTCTCCTGGCCATACCACACTTCATGAGCATGAGGAAGAGCGACCCCTCATGCACCCAGAAGGACTGAGAGTTGAAATATTTGTGAGCAGCTTGAATGACTGGCTCGAAGCCCGGTTCAAGCTTAGGGATCTGAGAGCTGAGACAACTTGTCCCTCAAGTCTGGGACTGGTCAGAGAAGTTCTATCACACCACCACACCACCACCACCGCGGTGGGCAGTGTAATAGTCCCCCATCACTATGTAAAAAAAAAAAAAAATCCAAACACAGTACCAAAAAATAACAATAAGCATTTGTTATCTCACAGTTACTGTGGGTCAGGAATTAGGAAGTGGCTGAGCTTTTACACCGTGCTGGCTCAGAGTCTCATGATAGCAGCCTGGGCTGTAGTCATCTGAAGGCAAGACCGGGGCAGGAGAAACTTCCTTCACCATGGCTCCCTCACAAGCTGGTACTGGCCCTTGGCAGAAAGCCTCAAATCCCTGCTCTTACAGGCTTCTCAAAGGTCCACAAGGTATACCAGCTGGCTTCTTCCAGAATGAACATTTCAAGAGAAAGCCAGACGAAGGGGCCATGTCTTTTGCATCCTAGCCTCCAAAGCCACACACCATTACTTCTACCACATTCTATCGATTGGAAGCAAGACATGGAGTCTGGCTCACATCGCAGGAAAGGGCAATTAGCTCCACCCTTTGAAGGAAGGAGGACCCAAGCAGCCAGGTGGAATGGTGGAGTATGTCTTTGGCCATGGGAAAGCTCTGTATTTGTTGGATAGGCTCGGGAGCATTATAGGAAATGTGGTAGAGATTGCTAGTTGACACCAAAATCTGGTCCTCCTTGAGCACATACAAATCCCACACATTATTCTAGTTACTCATGTTTAATCTAAGTAATCCTCATGACAACCCCTCGAGGTAATAAAACAACACCTGACATTTCTGGAGCACTTATTACACACCACACATTGTCCTAACTATATTTTACATGCTTCAACTCATTAAGTCTCACAACAACTCATTGAGACAGGTACAGTTTTGACATGCACTGATAAATGGGAAAACTGAGGACCAGAGAGGTTAAGTAATGATTCTAAGGTGGCACAGCTGGTGAGTTGCAAGAGCTGGGATTTGAACCCAGGCAGTCC
>RCUC01062686.1:0-14727 GCA_003697995.1 Taxidea taxus jeffersonii
CCCCCCCCCCACACTTTCTTGCCACTCAGTAATTCTTTTTGACTTGCTCTGGACTATATACACCGTGCACCTTTCTCACTGTGAGGTCCCCAAAGTTTGAATGGTTCCTCCTGAGTGTGGTCTTGCTCTGGGCTGGGTAAGGAAGCCAGTATTATCTCTCTTTTTAATATGGGCTACTTTTGCCTGAACCTTCAACAAGTGGTATATGCGTTTACTTTGGCTATAAGATTGCCATTATAGAGAAAATTCTTATTTGATTCTTTCTACACTGTCTTGTGTGCCTGAGCACATGCTGTTTTCTAAATCAGCACTGTCTGATAAAAATGAAAGGGGAGCCACACATGTAGTTTTTTTAACTTGTCTGGTAGTCACACTAAGAAAAGTAAAAAGACATACCTGAGATTAATTTTAATAATATTTAACTTAGCATATCAAAAATATCCATTTCTTCATGTAATCAATATTAAAAATTATTAATGGGATATTTAAATTCTTCTTTTCCACTAAATCTTGGAAATTGATGTGTTTTACACTTCCAGCACACCTCATTTCTGACACTATATGTTCACTGAGATACAGTATTCAATCTGTATTTAGCTTTCATAAAACATTCAAAATATTTCACAAGGTTGGAGCACCTGGGTAGCACAGTTGTTGAGCAACTGACTCTTATTTTCAGCTCAGGTCATGATCTCAAGGTTGAGAGATCGAGTCCCACCTTGGGCTCCACACTCAGCAACAGGGTCTGCTGAAGACTCTCTCTCCCTTTCCCTCTGCCCCTCCCCTTGCTCTCTAAAATAAACAAATAAATAAATAAGTCTCAATTAAAAAATATTTCACAAGATTGTTTTAATTAAAGTTTAACACACTAACATAAGAGGAGAATAAAGGGAGAAGGTGGCTGTAAGTTACAGTTTTAATCTTGTTCCTAAGACTATAGGAATACATTTTGGAGTGGTTTGCGGTAATCTTAAAGTGCTTTGTAACATTCAAAGTGGGAGTTGAACAGAAGGATTTTTATTTTACATGAGCTCCTTAATATCTCTGTGAGTTTTTCAGGTTGGAATACTTCGGATTTCTTCAACAAGAACCAGTTTTACTACACATCTCCCACATCCCTCCCAGCTCCTCCAACCAATTTGATCCCCTTTAGCTTCCTGCTGCGGTCTTGAAATTGCTAGTTGCAGCTAAGAATACTATTCTGTATCTATTTGCTATTTTGTAGTTATGAAATTAGATTGAAGCATTATTCCATTTCAAATTCAGAATAACCTGGGAGGAAGGGCTGGTATGGTTATTTCCAGCTGTTGGGTAAGAAATGGAAGCCTACCAAAAAGATCACCTGCTTAAAGATATCTAATTTAGCCAAATTTCCAGGTCCTTTGATAATAAACCCATTCATTTTTCCCTCCATCCATTCACCCATAATCTTTCTCCAAAGGATCTGAGATGACTGTTTTTCAACCTTATACTCTTCTCTACACTGTACTGCTAATACTGTTAATAAAAGTAACCCATTCCCTCCATATAGTATCTTTATAGTACTAGGCTATTAGTTGCAGTGACCTATTACAATTTCCTTCTGGTAGATATGGGTGAATTTCATTCTATATTGTATATCAAAACCTTTTACAGGATGTCAAAAAAAATGCAGCTTGTCTTAGTTACTGCCACAAACTAGCAAATTTTCTCCCTGTGTTTTAGTTCAATATGAATGTCTGAGTACATTTACATTATGCTCAGCAGCAGATTAAAAACACTGGTTTCTATTCAATATATAGTTCTTTTTACCCACAAGTAACCCAGATTTATGTAGATCATTGTTTAATAGGTCATCCCTCTATATTTACATCCATTTTAGGACAGTGAATCTGATATTTTAAATTAAATTTCTGTTACCCTGACTTACATGTAAACTATGGAGGACAACTCTTAATAATTTTGAGACTAAATCTTGCCAATATCATTACTGAAGAGATAAGGGCTCACTGAGCATCTGTTCATAACTGACATATGAGACAGGTGGCAATGGGAAAAGGCCCCTGGATAAAGAAAGATGATGCATGTGACAGTCATCTGAAAACTATAAAGTGCTGGCCAGACACATTTGAACATCATTGTTAAGGGGAGATGGCCCTGTATAAGGGAAGTGGGCTGGGAATCAAATGATCTGATCTTGGTAGATGCATCTAACATTTTGAGCCTCAGTTTCCATCTGTTCTACCTGTATTTTTTTTTCTACATTAATGTGTGGTAGAAATGACTTTAAGTCGCCACAGTCCTGTGGGAAGCTTCAGTTTTATTATTTTTTAAGGGGCTTTATTCTCTGGGTATTTGTGTTTTTTTTTTGAAAAGATGAATTGGACTTCAATCAAAACTAAAAACTTTCATGCTGCAAATGGTACTACAAAGAAAGTGAAAAGACAACACATGGGTTATGAAAAATATTTGCAAATCATATCTAGAATGTATGAATAACTCTTAAAACTCAATAATAAAAAAGATAACTCAATTTAAAAATGGGCAAAGGATTTGAAAGGTATTCCTCCAAAAATAATGCACAAGTGGCAAATAAACACATGAAAAGATCTTCATGCCATAAGGAAAATGCAAATCAGAACCTTCGTACCCACTAGGATGGCTCCAGTTAAAAAACCCAGATAATAGCAAATTGCCAAATATTCAGAGAAATTGGAGTCCTCATATGTTGCTAGTGGGGATATGAAATAGTGTGGCCACTTTGGAAAACAGTTTGGTAGTTCCTCAAAAGATAAATCATAGAGGGGTGCCTGGGTGGCTCAGTGGGTTAAAGCCTCTGCCTTCGGCTTAGGTCATGATCTCAGGATCCTGGAATCGAGCCCCTCATCAGGCTCTCTGCTCAGCAGGGAACCTGCTTCCCTTCCTGCCTCTCTGCCTACTTGTGATCTCTCTCTGTCAAATAAATAAATAAAATATTTTTAAAAAGATTAATCATAGAGAAACAATATTACTCAGCAATTCTGCTAGCTATACACCCCAAAAAATCAATGAATTTGTCCATAAAACCTTGTACATGAATGTTCATAGTAGTATTGTTCAAAATAGCCAAAAGTGGAAACAACCCAAATGTTCAATCAACTGATAAATGGATAAATAAAATGATCTATCCATACAATGTAGTATTACTTGGCAATAAAAATAGAAAATTCTGACACATCCTATAACATGGATAAACCTTAAAAGCAAACTAAATGAAGAAAAAAAAGAATCACAAAAAGCCACATAGTGTATAATTCCATTTATATAAATGTCTGAGATATCAAAATCTATATAGAGAGACAGAAGGTAGAGATCAGTGGTTGCCTAAAACTGGAGCAGTTGGTGCAAGTGGGGCAGGGACTGGGGAATGACTGTTAATAGTTACAAAGTCTCTTTTTGAAGTAATGATAATGTTCTGAAAAAGATTGTGGTGTTAGCTACCCAGTTCTGTAAATATACTAAAAACATCTGAATTATGTACTTTAAAGAAACGAATTACATTGCTTTGAATTATGTCTCATTAGAACCGCCTAGACAGGGCACGGCCTGGGGGGCTAGGGCCCTTCCCCATTTCTCAGAGGCCCCTCCCATCTTCTGGGCTGGGGAGGGAGAAGGGAAAATTTGTTGGGAATAAACTTCACTCTGTGGAGAAAAAAAACAAAACCAGCTTCTGCATATGAGCTAGATCAGAATAGACTGAATTCTATTGATTTGGAGACCATCAGGCACAGTTTATGAAACTAAACCTTTTTTCTCAGAAAAGCTGAACTTTGGGGAGGAGGGCACAGGAAAAAAAAAAAAAAAAAGTGAAAAAGAGATTCCAAATAGCTCAAACAGCCAGGCAAGAGGATTGCCTTGGAGGAAGTACATGGAATTAAGAATTAAGGTGCTTAATGGCTGAAGGGGATGAGGGAGAGAAATGTAAAGTGGGGATAAATGTTTGCAAAATAAGCTCCCCAAGACTCTTGAAACTGGGTTTCCAGAAAGAAGAGGAATGAATCCTTTGCCTTGGAGAATATGGCACAGAGCCTGAGAGAAACATGCAAAGTGAGGAGAACGTTTTTTGCTCACGAATTGGGTGCCTTTCTGTCTAGATTTGCAACTAGATTTGCGTCTAGATTGGTAAGGCTATCTCTGTGACCTCTTCACAGAGACAGGGGCTTCTCCGGAAGGGGGGTGCTTTGAGAAAATTCCTGGGGAGACTCATTGAAACAATAGTCATAAATACACTCAAGAAACTGCATTTCATCAGCCACACTCTGAGCACCCGGGTACAAACTATGGATAGATGTTGTGCAAATATCTGGCAGAAATATGGGCTTTCCTTACTTTTAGGCGTATCTGTGGCTTTTTGATACTGTAAACAACTGACACAGCCACAGAGGAGTAGTGTATCTGAAATTGTTTACACAAAAGAATTCCATCTGTCAGTCTGTTTACAGTTTACATGTGAATGGGCAAAACCTTCATCATGAAGGACCCAGAAAAAAAAAAAAATTCTGGGGCATGCCACAAATACTTGTTTCAACAGAGTGTATTGAGAGTAACCACCCCCTCTCCGCCCCGCTATGAAGAGCCATTTGCTTAGAAATTATTCTCCTTGATGATTCTGTGGCAATTCATTGTTCTTTAAAGTCAAAGATGGGAAAATCTGGGCTTGGATTTGGTGTCTTTACATTCAAGTTGTGCAGAGCTCTTCAAAGCTGGGCAAGAGAATTGGACCAGAAAAGTGTTTTCACTAGAGGCAAGATCAGGGGCTGATCCTGGTACCACAGAGAATGCCCTTTGTAAGAACACTGAAGTATCTTCATCATGAAATATATTATGGATCCCTGGCTAAAGGAGCCCTGCTTAACTTGTCCTTTCCTCCTTCTTCTTATTTCTGTTTGAGTAACATATTACTAAGAATTTTCAGGCCTTGGGGCACCTGGGTGGCTGAGTTGGTTAAGCAACTGCCTTCTGCTCAGGTCATGATCCTGGAGTCCCAGGATGGAGTCCCACATTGGGCTCCCTGCTGGGCAGGGAGTCTGCTTCTCCAGCTGACCTCTCTCATGCTCTCTCTCATTTTCTCTCTCTCTCTCTCTCAAATAAATAAATAAAGTCTTAAAAAAAAAAAAAAAGAATTTGCAGGCCTTCCCTGCTGTCGTCTGCAAACTGCATTGGGTTCATCCGGTAGATATGGCCGGACCAGGGATGGAGGCACAGAGAAAACACTAACAGAACAGCAGGGGTGCTTGTGCTGTGACCTGATAATGTCATCCAAGTTTTCCTTTTGAAGAATGTGTCCTTTTGAGCTGTATTATAGTTGCTAAGTGTGGAGTGTCATGATTTTGAACTTCATTGGTACAGATTGTTTTTAAAAAATTAGGGCTTTTGGTGAATGATATTTACAGGCTTTCAATTTTTAAAATTCGTTTGAAAGGATGAATGTATCATCTCAGTTATGGTTCTAATCAGAGTCATTTGAGCTTGGGGAAAAAAAAAGGTCATCACAGAAGTGATCTTGCCTGAGAAATGAAACACAGGGGCAGGGCTGCCTTCAAATCACCTCACTAGAGGTAAAAATGACTTATCTCTACACATCATATCATATGTATCACTGTGTCTTTTGTTTTTCCTCTGGCTTTTCTGTAAATTCTCTGCATAGAGTTGGAAACCTCCTTTAGTGATATTTTCTAGCATGATATTATCCCCACCAGCAGGGCATTTTGTCTAGTAGCTAATCTAATACCCATTTAATGCATATTTGGTTTATATTCTTTTACTTCTTTTTATCAGTACAAAGCTATTTTTAAAAGTCATTTAATTCACATTAGTTCAAATATTCCTTTTTCATCAAATTATAGACTTGCTAGATCATTCAGTCCTTACTGTCACAGCATCATTGACATAGAAGAGATTTAGGCAGATAAATCTCATTCATGTTAATGAGGATTCTTCCTGGAAATATTCCTTGAACTGACTGGGTTGTTAGAGTTTCAAAATATCTTTATCTTCTTCTCACCTGCCCCTTTCTGTCTCCTTTCTTCTTTCCCTTACCTTCCCCTTCTTCTCCTTTTATTTCCTTTCTCTCCATAACTTCTTCCAATTCTTCTTATGTTTCTTCCAATTTCAATTATATATCAAGTCTCTACCATCTGCTTGCTGGCCATGAGGAATTCAGAGACAAACCCAACCAAAGCTACGATCAAGAGATTCCCTGTCTGATGAGTTAGACATTTGAGAACATCAGTGATTGAAGCAACCTAAACGCTTCCATACGGCAGATAGGAGGGGAACCAATTCAACCAAGAAGGTCTGGGAGGTTTCTAAGAGGTGGTGACATTTCAAGGGATGTCTGTAGGAAGCATAGAAATTGGCCAGGCAGATGAGGTTGGGAAGGGAGTTCCATTCAAAAAGCATAGCACTTCCCAAAACCCTGAAACAAGAAAAATAATTTTATTATTTCTTTCTTCAGATCACAGCGAAGGCAGTGTTTACAGATTGAGAACAGCCATTAGCCTTTATATTATATAAATTACACCTTACTTCTATCCACAATCCAGAGCCTTTCAAGCTGTATCTGAGTTATCATGGGTCACCAGCCTCAGAATAAAGGAAAAGAGGCTAAGTGGGGTAGAAGAAAGGAAAAGAAAGTGAAGAAAAAGGAACACATGGTTAACTTTTGAAATTTTAAAAAAAATTTTCAAAAATTAAAAAAAAAAATCTGGCATCCTTGATTGCCTAAAACTGAGCTCATTATATTCTCTCTTAAAGGTTTCTCCCCAGTCAATCACTACCTAAGTTGGTGGCACCATCATCTCTATTGGACGAGTAGTAATTAGGAGCCACCGATGACTTCTCTGTCTCCCTCTGTCTCTACTGAAGAATTCTACCCCAATGCTTTCTCACAAATCCTGCCAATTTTGCTTTCTAGAATCGCTTCAAATCTCTTTTCTCCAGGCCAATCCTGTTGCCATTTCTTCACCCCTCTTCACACGGCTTTGTCTAAGAACCTCCTAACTGTTCGTTTTGCTTCAATCTTGTTCTCCTTTAGTCCAACCTTCCATCCATTGCATAAAACCCCTCATTGCCCACAGAGGGCTTCCAAATCTTTTCTGATTTATTTCCCCTTTTAAAATTATATAAGCTCTTGGGACGCCTGGGTGGCTCAGTTGGTTAAGCAGCTGCCTTCAGCTCAGGTCATGATCCCAGCGTCCTGGGATCGAGTCCCATATCGGGCTCCTTGCTCGGCAGGGAGCCTGCTTCTCCCTCTGCCTCTGCCTGCCACTCTGTCTGCCTGTGCTCGCTCGCTCTCTCTCCCTCTCTCTCTGACAAATAAATAAATAAATAAAATCTTAAAAAAAAATAAAATTATATAAGCTCTTGATCTTACTTGGAGCTTTCTTTTTATGATTTTATAGTATGTGTGCTAGATAGTTTTTATTAAAAACTATTTTATGTAGATCAAATATTATTTTAGATTATTTTATCATTAATTTTATTTTCCATCCAGTGTCAATAATAACCATAATATATAGACCCATTTTTGCATGTTCCTCATTTCATAAGTGATGAATGTGATTTAATTTTTTCAATAAATTATGAAGTAAATGATACAAGATAAATACACTGAATGATACAAGATAAATACACTGAAAATATCATTGTATTTGGGTATGAGGACACATACACAGGAAAAGTTATGTTGACATTCATTTAATGGCATAAAAAATAGACAAAAATTCTTTTACTATCTGGTGTTTGTAATTCTTGCTTTTGGTGCTTTGAGAGCTTAACTGGTTTGATTTTATGAATTTCCTGTTTTCTTTCTAAATCTGAATCCAGGAGGCTGTTTTTTGTAAGTTGCTTTTACTTATATATAATATATTTCAAATATAGGTAGTCTTTATTGCTTGTAAATGAAAGCTAATGAGAGTCAAGTAGTAATTGTTACTAAATTGTTTTGCAACTTTTGTAACTAAATTGTTTTGAAGTACCAGGGATTTCTTCTCATATGCCATAAAGATTGTGACAGTATGGAATGGACTTTTTGAAGAAGATAATATTGAGGTGAATTTGCAAAGTTACTATTTTTATGCTCCTTATTACTATTATAATTTTGACATCAGCATTCCTTGTGCTTTATAACTTTAACTAGAGATCAATTATAAGCATACGAATTATCCATTGTATGCATTCATGTTCATATAGTCATAGGAAGCATGTATATATTATTATTATTATTTTTAAAGATTTTATTTATTTATTTGACAGAGATCACAAGCAGCAGAGAGGCAGGCAGAGAGAGAGGGGGAAGCAGGCTCCCCAACTGAGCAGAGAGCCCGATGCGGGGCTCAATCCCAGGACCCTGAGACCATGACATGAGCTGAAGGCAGAGGTTTAACCCACTGAGCCACCCAGGTGCCCCAGCATGAATATATTATTAAAAAAATAAGAAATTGTTAAAGGCTAAGATCCCCCCTGCCCACCAAGCGGTGTCAGAACTATAAGAATGATAATGGCTAACATTTTTTAGTGCTTTTATGAAATAGCTCGATTATTGTTCACCCTCAAAAAGAGGTCTAATAGTTATTTTCAGAGAAGTTGCCTGAAATCACACAGCTAGTTAGTGCTGGAATTGTGTTCTCAGTTTGATTCTAGAGTGCCCACTCTTAACCATCTTGTTTTATTGTCACCTGCTGAGTAAGTCTTAAGCAGGCTTACTTGATATATACTTGGATTCTCTCCCTTTTTAAAAAGATCTTATTTATTTATTTGAGAGAGAGAAAGAGCACATGTATTCGTTTGGGAGGGAGAGAGAAGGAAAGAGAGTCTCAAGCAAACTCCATGCTAAGCGAAGAGCCAAGGTGGGGCTTGATCTCAGGACCCTGAGATCATGACCTGAGCTGAAACCAAGAGTAGGTCCCTTAACCGACTGAGTCACCCAGGGTCCCCAGTGTACTTGGATTCTCTTGATGAGCACTGTCTGGAAGAAAAAAAAATCATTTTATTTTTTGATTCAAAACAAACAACTGGAGGAGAAAATTGCTACCATTAACATTAATTTATTCCTTTTACATCTTTGCTTGGCTCCCCTCTGTGGTTTTGCTCATGCTGTGCCTTCTGCCTGGCATGCCCTCCTTTCCTGCCTTGGCTAGGCTGACTCATTCTTTAAGACCCAGCCTTTCAGCCCCCTTCCTCTTCCACTCTCACCAGGGTTAGATGGCCTTTCTCCCACAGCACTCTTCCCCTACTTGTGGTGGATTTTCTATAGTCAACTGAGCTCCACCACCACCAGAGCCACTCTTGTCTAAGACTGGGAACTATATTTATTAGAATCATTTCCCCTGTAGAGCTCCAGATTTAAATTTGCCACTGAGAGGATGTTCTGTGAGAGTTAGGGGTAGAAGTGAAGTGGAGATCACTGTTTTTAGCTGGGTGTGGGTCAGGGGTGGCAGCTTCTCAGACCTCTCCCTGAGTTCCTGCTTTATGGTTGCGTGGGCTTCACACATTTCTCTGTAGGCTCCCCCTCTGCAGACTTCCTATAAAGCTCCAGTTCCTTCTTCACATTCCCGTGCCCAGCTTCATCTTTACCATCAATCTTTGACCTTTAGGAGCAGCTTTCCTGGTATCTGCTCTCCCAGCTCTTCTAGCAGGCCTGTGGTCCCCTGATTTTATATTAAATCTTTTATATAGAGAGAGTGGCTTCTGTTTCCTGACGAAACCTTGGCTGATGGGCCATCCTTGCCATTCTCCCTATTCCTTTGAATTTGATAATCTATAATCATCTGTGACTATCTTTCCAACTAGACCTAAGTGCTCTAAAGGCCAGATCATCCTCTAAAGGCCAGAGAAAGTTTTGCGAATGTCTGACGCTTGCAGGCATAAGGAACAAAGGAGGGAGACAAAATAAGAGAGGGAAAAGAGGGCTCAGGAGAGCAAACTCAGAGGAAGGGAATGAGCACAGTGAAGAGAGAGACAACAGAATAGGAAGCTGAACGGTGTAGACAGTCAAGTAGCTTCTTATTGGCTCTGGGCTGGGCAGTTGGTCACCCTGGAGTTAGAATATCTTAACCTGGAGTGGCTCTGCTGTTTTCTCCACAATCTTGTCCTGGAAAAGAGCTTGACTTTTTCCACCTTTCAGATACTGCCAATGGCATTAGCCATGCTGTATGGAAGCATCCAAATATTGAACCTAACCAAGCCCTGGGGTACCACAGTGATCTCTATGTTCTTGGGAATAGCCAGAGGTAGAGCCCTGGAGGGAAGGCCATCAGGCTAGAAGATACCCATTGAGGTGTTCCCAAAGGGGTAGGAGCAGACAAGATTCTAAGGCCAAATTTTTTAAAAGATAGAGTCCATTTCTAAGTTTTCTTCAGTCTTAGACCAATAAGTTCGAGTAAGTTTTTTTTTCTTCACTTGTTTAGTAATAAGGTACATTTTAATACTGGGGACTGATGAGGTTTGAATGTTTTCAGCCAAAAATACTAGAGGATTTTTCAGAAGGCATTTTGTTAATCTAATATTTATTATCAAGGTTTAAAGTTTCCACAACCAGAATCTCACCACTGAAAAAAGTGGTTTTAGAGCAACTGTGTTCTTTTATGATTTTAGTCATTTGTGCAGGTGTCTTGATGCTTCACTAACATGCTCTCCCCTCATGATGAAAAAGAACCAGAAAATGGGTTTTTCTTTGTTTGTTTTGCATAATATACACAGCTACTTTCCTCCTTCAAATAAAGAAGACCCTCCCCACCTCCTTTGTTCCCTTTTCCAAGGGGAATACAAAAAAAATCAACTATCAAACAGCAATTGAAATTTTTGAATAGATCAAGATACATTTAAATTTAAATAAACAGTTTGCCTCAATGTAGATTTACTTAATTTTCTTTACAGTCAAGGATTGCATGCCCCTCCCACCAATCCACTAGAAATATGTCATCCTTAGTAAAGATTTCTCATTAAAGTTGCTTTCATATGAAAGACAACAAAATTCCTTTAAAAACTAAATTTGTTTATAATTTTTACGAGGGATCCTGGAGAGAGTAAGAAATTGCCTGCAAAATGTTTATCTGTATACATCCCAGCCACATTAAAAAAAACAAACAAACAAGCCCTGTGTATTTAATTCTATAAATTGAAATAATTCTCAAATAGCAGGAAACAGTGAAAGCCAATAGGAAAAGTAAAGGCATTAAAGAGGTGAATAGGGAGTGAGGAGAATTGGCAGGGGGTGGGGGCATGAGGGGGCAGTGGTGGTGGTGGAGTTGAGTAACTAGAATGCTTATGTTTTTATCTTATTAAAACTTGCTCTCGGTCCTAGTCTCCCTGACAGGTTCACAAATACAAATTCAACATTACAAGTAAATCAATTTGTTTATAAAACCAGCCTCTCGAACAGGACAAGGGGTTTGCCCATTAGGAAGGCCAGAAGAAGACCCTGGGATTTGTATTTCAGGCCCCCAGAGTGGCCTGGGCTTCTTCCTTGAGGGAGAAGCTGGGCTCAGGGAGTCTGTAGACACACTTAGGCTGGACACTTCCTGGTCACTACTGCACAGGAGGGGAGCTGTGGCTGCAGCAACCAGTTTCAAGAGACCAGAGCTCGCTGGTGTGAGTTATGAACTCTCAGGGATGGCTGGTCTTGGAGGGGATGAGGAGGGCAGGGGGCAGTCTTGGGGGTTAAGAGGAGGAGGGACAAAGTGAACCTTTCCATACTCAGCAGTAGCTGTCAGTCCCTTCCCTGGCAGACATCTGTGCTCTTAGGCCTCCTCTCTCCCTGCCATTCCAGGAGTGCTGGGCGACAGCTTCCCCTCCTCCTGGCGAGGACCCTCCGAAGCACACTCATCAGAAAAACACAGCCGGTTGCATTACATCAGCACAGGGTGGGGCCTGGAGAACAAAACAGCCCCTCACTGCTTTGAGTGGGGATGATTCAACTCCATTCAGAATGGGTCAAGGGGGAAAATCTACAGTTCAAACCTAATAATTTTTGCCTCTTGTTTACAAAGAGTTTGAAATGTGAGTGAGGTAGAGAGCCAGAGCTGTTAACAACCTTTTGCGTTAAAGGTGCCTCTTATGAGGATCCCTTTGATACTCCTTTGGATTGCTTTTTTGCTTTTCTATACTCATCTTAAAACAAAACAAAACAAAACAAAACAAAAAACAAAAAACTCCACTGTTTTAGTTTTTAATAGTCCTTGTCATGATGCAAAGGGCCAGACTCCAGCTGTTCTTCCCAAACCTCTGGGAGAGGCCTGGTTACATCTCGTTCTCGTAAATCTTGAATCCAGTTCTAGCAAGTCTTTAAGCCTGACCCTGACATGCCCAGGCAATGGATGATTAGAAACAGGAGAGGCGGAAGAGTCCAGTGCCAAGTTGTGTCCACTTAAAAAACAGATCATCTGGCAACAGCCATTTCAGCATGTGGAGTGAAGTGGCACATGTCTGTCGGTACGAAGCACAGCAAGGTTATACACTTACAGTTTTACTTTTATATTTTTATACCACTTTACCAAGAAGACCAAAGTCAGGGCAAGGATGCTGATATGCTGACAATATCTGGACCCATTGAGAGAGGCCTCTGTTATCTATAAAAGTATCTTTCCCTATACTTTGTGACAGAGATATAATTTAATAGATATAAAAGAAATTATTTATCAATATCTATCTATCTACATCAATATATATCATATATCTATTATATAAATTATTATAATTTATTAATATAAAATGTCTATTGATATTAGTTTTTCAGTCTTTAGTGAAGTTAAAAATTTAATTAATAATTGAAAGTTCACCCAAATCTTTGGGTGAGTCTACGTGACTCATTCTGGTCAATGCACTTTGAGTGAAATGATGTATGTCAGTTCCTGGCTGAGGGAGTTACAAGCTCTTACTTAACCCTCCAGCTCTCTTTTCTTCCCTTCCTTCAACCAAGGAGACCACATGTGGATCTGATGGAGCCACTTGAGAAAAGCAGGTGACCCTGAACCACCAGGGGAAGAAAATTTGTGATGGAGAGTCTTCAAAACCTAAAATGGACTGTGTGAGCAAGTAATAAATTTTCATATGTAAGCCATTCAGATTTTTAGTTTTGTTTGTTACTGCAGCATAACCTAGTCTATCCTAGCAAATAAAACCTTCACCAACATCTCTCTGATGTAGGAGAAAACTGTGCCAAGTGGGGAAATTAAGTAAAATGTGCAGTTAAAGAGGTCACATCTTCAGATCATCAAATACCTGATGGGATAGTTAGTGAAGGAACACTGGGGAAGATGCCATGAGAAGAAGATGGTACCATCCCAATAATTCTGATATAGTGGAAAAGCAGAATATTAAAATGCTTAACCATGTAGTGTTTAAAGGACTAGTCAGAAATTGTTGAGATAAATTTGTACAACATTTTCAGAAGGCATATTGATAATACATATGAACAATTAAATTGTGCAGATCTTTTGGGCCACAATTTCATTTCTAAAGAATGAAACTTCAGAAATAGAGAAGTGTGAAAATGTATGTGTTCAAATTTGTTTATTGCTAAATTATTGGGCAGTGATAAACATCCTAAATATCCAACAATAAGGAATTGTTCAAATAGCCAATTATTTTGTTTCTACCTTAGAGTACTACACAGATCTAACAACAAAAACTTTGTGTCTTATATACTGACATGGAGTGGGCACTCTGGTAAGCAGCCTTTGAGGTGGTCCCCAGTGTCCTCTCCTCCTGGTATTCATGCCCTGATTTAATCCCCTTCCTTTGAGTGTGGGTTGGAGCTAATGATTTGTTTTGAATAAATAGATATGACAAAAGTAATGGGGTGACACTTTTGAGATTGGTTTCAAAAAGACTAGCTTCTGCCTTCTTCTCTTCTGCTCTCTTGGTTGCATGCTCTTAGGGAAGTCAGCTGCCATTATTGTAAGCTGACCTATTGTGATATTGTGATTTAGAATAAGAAATATATATTTGCTCTTCATCTCCATTCCTCTCACAGAGCTCTTAAAACCATTGGAATTTCCTAAATGATGAGAGTGACAAAGTGTCCTAGGTAACCTAAGGATGGGGACCAGTTGCCAGGGGACCCAACCCCTTCTCACATAACTTGCTCTATGCTTCTCTTCCATCTGGCTATTCCTGAATTATATCCCTTTATAATAAATTACTAATCTAGTAAGTAAAAATGTTTCTCTGAGTTCTGTGAGTGGCCCTAGCAAATTAAACCCAAAGAGGGGGTTATTAGAATCTACAACCTATGGCCAGTGGGTCCGGAGCACAGGTGACAACCCGAACTTGTGATTAGCATTTGAAGTGGTGGAATTCCTATGGGCTTGAGCCCTCGACTTATCCAATATGATGCTATTTCTGGGTAGAAAGTGTTAGAATTGAGCTGAATCGGATTTGGTTCCAGTCTAAGATGGTGACCTAGGAAGATACCAAACTCACCTTCTCCACGGAACACACCAAATTATACCTATTAATAGAACAATTCCTCTTGGAGAATTGAGTTGAACTGCAGGAACCCAGCTGGTGTCAGAGAATTGCCTGGTGTTGGGCGATAACCTCACCCACTGGAATTGGGTGTGGAATCTTACCTATGAAGATATCTACATGTCTGTCTCTATATTTGATGCCTAACAGACCTTCAAAAGAGAAGCATTGAGTGTTTTCATTTGTGTATTCAACAAATATTTACCAAACACTTATATGCCAGGCATTTTGCTGACTCTG
>RCUC01062757.1:0-10629 GCA_003697995.1 Taxidea taxus jeffersonii
TCATGAAGCCCGAAGCAGAGCTGTCCGCAGCCTCGGTGAGTTCCCAGCAGCCTTGGGGGTCAGGAAAGGCCACACAAGGGGCTCAGAGCAAGGAGAAATACTTACTTGAGTAAGATCGGATCTATTAAAATTTTATTTATCTAGGAGTTCATAGGTTCATAGTTTTTATCTCCTTCATGGGCACTTCTTTGATAAGAAATATATTACATTTGAATACATAGATATATATATTTATTTATACAGTTTTTATATATGCATACACAAACATATATATGTATATGTGTTTGTGTATATATACATATTAATAAAATCATACACCACTCGAAGTTCCTGAAATCCTAGAGCTTGGTGAAACTAGTAACAGTGGTTTTCAAGCTAGTTGTAATGTTTGAAAAAGCCTAACAAAAGTGGTGCACTGACTCAAACTAAAACTGATGTGAAATATCAAATTTCTGTTTTTATAAGAATTATATCAAACACTGTATGTCTCAAGATGAACACAATTTCTGAAGGAAGAAATACTGTCTCTGATGAATAAAAATTTGGAAAAATGAATTAATTTCATTTACCAATTACATTGGTAAATGAAATCCTTTAAAATGTTGGGTGAATAGAAGAAATAGCACAAGGGTGTGGCCGGAGTAGAGCAATGAAAAACAACAACACGAGCTAAAAGTAGCCTGCTTACATCTTCAAATTTTCAATATGAGGTTGGTTGAAATAACTTCTTCCTGAAGGTAATTTTTTTTTCTCACTATCAAAATTTTACAAAGAGAAATTTATATTTTACTCCCTGAAAAAAAAAATTTATAAGAAAAGACATTTAACATTTTGGTCCTTCCAAATTGAATTTACTTAAAAATATTAGAATTCTTCTAAAGGAAGTATTAAGTACATTTCAATGGAAACAAGAGGATACATGGGAAAATAATGATGCTTTATGTTTATATAACATAATTTTATAGTTCTTGGGGTTTTTTTCTAAATTATAACACTGTTGGCAGATAAGGCAGGATGTCCTTCCTATTGGTTTGTGAATTTAAAAAAGCAGAAACTTTTAGGTAGTTAATAGTAGACTTGGGTTAGAACACTAACCCAATCCTTGCCAGCCTTGATAATATTTTACAAATGAAACACTTTGCTCCCAATAGCATAAGCCATCCATTCAACACATACTTATTTCGTGTCTGCTGTATTCTAGTGTGCCCACTGTTTGCTGAAGTGCTGGGGATCTAGTAGTGACCTACTCAAAAGACAAAAAGCCATGCTCTCATGGAACTTATGTGTCCAAAGATGAGATAGATAATAACACATAATACACTTTGGAGAAAATAGCAGAAAGGGGAGATGGAGAATAGTAAGACAGAGCTACCTTTGAGAGAGCATTTAATTTCTTTACCCTACTTACTTGGCCAAGCAGTTTTAAACTCCTTTGAACATAACACAGTGCACTATCGGCATTTTTACACCTGTCTTCCCCTTCCCTTTCAGATGAATTTGAAAACATCATTTCCAGTATTTTATGTGCCTTGTGAAGATCTGGAGCATTTTGCTCCCATGAATAATACCTAAGGAAATACTATCCTGCCCTACATAGAGGACATACACTTATTCATGTGCCAGTTTAGAACATAAGTTCATTAACTTTGTTACACACTAGGTCAGTTGCGAACCACAAGGAGAGACAAAGCCATCATTTCATTCTATCATCCTGAAGTTTTATGCTATACTGTCTCAAATACAGCAGACATCAATTTATCTCCATAAAGTTTTATTCCATCCCAGTATGGAATCTCGTGTTTGCCTCTGAACTGTGTAACAAATTATTGTGGTCTTTGAGTACTCAGATGGGAATGTTTAAGTTTTTTTTTCTCTTAAAACTCTTAAAAACATCTTTGAAATCATCTCTGTAAGTAACTGAAGCAACAGCGGCGCTCAGAGACTGATGGTGACTATTCTTTTCTCTTTGCACTTAAGAAGAATAAGCCACAAATAAGTTTGTCCTTTTGTCCTTTGCATTTGTACAGGTTTATAACCTGCTACCTGTGAAGGACCTCACTGGTTTCCCTGGGAGCTTGAATCAACAGAAGGAGGATGATAGGGACTGTGTCAGTCACCATGTCTATATCAATGGGGTCATGTATTCCCCTGTATCAAATACAAATGAAAAAGATATGTACAGCTTCCTACAGGTAAATTCCTTATACAATAGATGATCCCTTCTGAAGATTTACAAAATATTATATATGAAAAAGTTATTTATTGTGATGTCTTCGTGTCATAATGGAAGGTAATGTGACACAGAGTGGTCAAGTGACTTCTCCAAGGTCACTAATAGTTGCAGATCTGCTAGAATTTTTTGGACTAGTAATCAAGTGCTTTTTAATTGTAATTTTAATTTTTTTAATTTAGTTTTCCCAAAATTCATTGCCTGGTGCTATTTATAAAAAATCGTATATATAAAATATTACTGTTAAAAGAACTTTAACAGAATAAAATAATTTTAACAGAATAAAATTACCTCCATATGTATACCAATATCCCTTCTAAAGATGTGGACATTGAAAGTATAGTATTAAGTTAATTGAATTATTTGTGAAATGCAATGAAATATGTGCCTATATATATTTTAGAATACTTAGGTACTGATTAGGTGATAATCTCCTTCACAGGACATGGGCTTAAAGGTGTTCACCAACACAAAGATTCATAAACCCAAAGTATGTTTGCAGCCTGAACACAAAGTAATGCACTCATCTCGAAGACTGTTCGCTTCTCCAGGTAAAAAACTAATAAAAGTTAATATATTGAGTCAGATAAAAGAATATTTTAAAAGATAAAGTTAACAAAAAAGTCCTTGTGATTCAGATACATTAAAGTTCTCACTCAAGATCACATAGCAATACAAACCCCAAATTTCTGATTATGTCAAGCCCCCACATGCTGGAGAGAATACGAGGCAGACTGAGATGTTTTCTGAGAGGTACAGTAACATTGTGTGTCGACTATACTTCCATTTTTAAAAAGAGAGAGAGAGAGAGGTGCAGATAAGTAAAATAAAAGAAAGGGTTAATTTGACTGAGCAATCAGGAAAGTCATTCATAAAAGAATGACTGCCTCTAGCAAATGGAGATGTGGGAATGGGCGAGGTTGAGAAGGAAAGATAATTTCCAGAGGATCTGTATAAACTGAAACAGAAATGTTCACAAGTTGGGACTACATTCTCACCGTTAGATAAGGAAGATCTTTAACTTACCGAAATTAGCAGCCAATATTCCTGTTGAAGTCACATGCATTTGTCAATGAAATGGATTACTTTATTGGTGAATCAGATAGTAACCAACCATTTATTTCTAGTCTGATATTGTCAAATCATGGTGGAATATAGGTTGAGTATATCTAGAGAATGTGTCAAAAATCAAGGAAAGCGTTTGGTGAAAATTAACTGGTTATGTGGAATTTAAGTAAATATTATTATATATTTTTATTATTTATAAATAAAAGTCTACCATCCTTTACAGTAGAATTTATGGTAAACTTACATATGTACAAGGTATATATATATATACGTACAAATTTTTTTCAGAGAACTGGTTGTTGAATATTTATCAGTACACCATTAACAGAAGGTGAGAAAACCTGACTGACTTTCTGGCGCAGGTGGAAATAAAGAATTTTTTTAATCCTTGATCCCTCATTCCTATAAACTTTCTCAGAGCCATTATCTTCATGTCTGGGTATGATGTTTCTTTGATCCCACAGAGGAACACACCAAATGGAAAATGAGTCCTGTCCTCCTCCCAACACACTTCCTATCACTTTCCTCTTGAGACAGAGCACAATGACCACAGAGGACTCTTTTTCTGCTCCATAGGCCATCCTAAGCTCCTTCTGCCTCTAGGTCTCTGTCCTTTGCTTGTGATTCTTTTCTTCCAGCTCACTTAGAACTGACCCTAAGACTCCAGGATTTAGCAAAAATATCACCTCCTCAAAGAAGCTTTCCCTTATCACCCAAGCATCCTCTCCTGGTTCTTGTCTATTCCATCACCCTATTTATTTCTTTTGTAGCATGTATTATAATCTCTTTATCTGTGTATTTATTATTTCTGTCTCCCCCCTCACCCACCATAGCCGTATCTGAATTGCAAAGAGGCAATGAATTTACAGAGATGGCCTCTGTTTCCGAGCCTCCTGCAGAGACTGTGCGAACGTACTTCCCTGAGACGTGGATCTGGGACTTGGTGGTGTTAGAGTAAGTAACTTTCTTTATATATAAAAGGCAATGATTTTGCTCATAATTTTCCATTTTTAGCCAATTTTTCAATATCCAAGTATCTCTTAGACACGTTGCATCAGAGCTAAGAAATTTTGCACACAGTTAATTCTAAGACTTCCAGAAAATGGGAGAAAATATGACCAGGCCCTTCACAGACTAACACCTATAAGAGATTCTTCATTGGCCAACAATCTTGAGTTAAAAACAGAATCAGTCAGGCCAACTACATACACACCGTAGTAGTAGAATTAAAACTTTAAAAAGCTTGCCCTCATTAGAACAGTATTTTAAAGAGTAAAATTTAAGAGCAATCTCAAAATACATATTTATTTCATAACAATAGTGTCTATAATAGAAAATGCTATAATTCTGTGTCTATAAGAAATTCTGAGAAAGACTAGAATTAAAAACAGAATTGGAAGTAAAGGACTTCTTTTATTTTCCCACTTTGAGTCTTGATTATACTCTCCTTTATTGACATTTCTGCTGGGTGCATAAGTCATGACAATAGAATTATTTATAGGGATTCTCTTCCTAGAAAGGATTTCCTTAACTGCTCACTTTCTGTTCTTCACATTGACATCCTCCCCAGCTCATCAGGAGTGGCAGAAGTGGAAGTAACAGTCCCTGATACCATCACGGAGTGGAAGGCAGGGGCCTTCTGCCTGTCCAATGACACTGGACTTGGTCTCTCTCTTCCTGCCTCCCTCCGAGCCTTCCAGCCCTTCTTTGTGGAGCTCACAATGCCCTACTCTGTGATCCGCGGAGAGGCCTTCACACTCAAGGCCACTGTCCTCAACTACCTTCCCAAATGCATCCGGGTAAAGACCTCTCTTTCCTAAATTGAACACAAGGTATGGCAGTCAAGTAAATTAAAAATCATATTCTTTGAAATACTAACAAACTCATGTGTATAAGAGGCTCTTACCTGAGAAGGAATACTCTCAGAGATATTCAGATGGGATAGAAGCTATGGTTGCTGATATTTCCATATACTTGCAACTTCAAACAAGCTTCTGACCCTTGCCCCAACCCCATAAGGTAAGGAAGTTTGCACAGTATGAAGATTCCTGACATAGTGAACAAAAATCAGTAGGTTTCATTCTCATGTCCTAGATCCAAGTTTTCGACTTGTACATTCCATATATTTTAACTTTTATATATCATCATAAAGCATTAATTAGATTAAACCTTACTTTGAAAGTTATTTGTGAGCATCTTACCTCTGCTGAACCCATAACAGTTTATAAATCTTGAATACTCTGCTGGGAGAGCTGAGGGAATGGTCAAGATCCCAGGCCAAAGAAGTAGAAGTCCCACAGGCAGGGAGGTTCTACTTTTCCTGACCTCTTGTGTACCCCACGAAAGAGCAGATCATTTTTATGAAAATACAAAGATTTCAATGTCAGATCCACTGTTAGGTAGTCAGTCCATATTTAGATCAGCTTCAGTCTTAGGCAACTTAATATCTAACCAGTCCCCCAATATGCTTTATTTCAAATCGTTCTACCTTTGGTTTCCTTCTCCCTCTGATCTGTCTCTTTGTCTCACCTGTGGTTTCAGGTTAGTGTGCAGCTAGACCTGAATCCTGCATTCCTAGTCCAGGAGAAGGAACAAGAGTCTCACTGCATCTGTGGGAACGGCCGGCAAACCGTGTCCTGGGCAGTAAGGCCAAAGGCATTAGGTGAGGAACAGTCTCCTAGAGACAATTCTCTACTCAAGGATTGTATATATCAGTTGAATCCTTACATCTAGAGCTACTTCCCTCAGGCAAAGACCATGCCCCACAAACACACATCCACCCCTGCTGCCACTGCCTTGTAGATACTTTTTCCTTTGTCTTTTATTCTAGGATGTCTAGAAGACTATCCCCCCTTTGCTTGCCTCCATCTATCTCTGCCTTGGATTCTCAGGGTCACTAGCCTCTAGTTGATGCTGCTTCCGTTCCTGCTCCTATGTTTTCATAAAACAAAAAAAGGTTACAAAGTATTGAACACTTATAAATCTTGAAGTTTGGAGGCATGGAGAAAGGAGATGGTGCTCATTAGTCTTGCCCTTTTTTAGGAAATGTGAATTTCACCGTGAGTGCAGAGGCACTGGAGTCTCAAGAGCTATGTGGGAATGAGGTGGCAGTGGTCCCTGAATATGGCAAGAAGGACACCATTATTAAGTCCCTGCTGATTGAAGTAAGTAAGCCTACCCACTCAATAGGTCACCGTGAGCCAATAAAAACAATGGTATGTTGAAGGTTCCAAGTTTTAGATAAGAAGGGTTAAATAATACATAAGCACAGAATATTTCACAATAGTCTCTCCTCTCTCTCTTTTTCTCTCAATCTCTATCGTTCTTTCTCTCTTGATATTTACATAATTTTTCCTCATTTTCTCCTCTATCAACCTATCTCCTTCATATTGCTTATACTTATCGGTTCTTTATGAGATACATTTGGAAGTCAGCTCCAATTATTCTCTTCATGATCAAGAAATTGGTGGTTCCACTATCAACATAATCGTCCATTCTCACCTCTACCTTTCTTTCTTTCCACCTACAGCCTGAAGGACTAGAGAAGGAAGCAACATTTAATTCCCTGCTCTGCCCATCAGGTAAGAGTCATTCATCATAATTAGAATAACATTGACTAAAGTTTCTATAATATTTAAAGTTCAGAGAATCCTATATCTTATTCCTACACCTCCCTATGAGCTAAGACCCAAAGAACCATTGACCCATTTGATAAATGAGGCAACTAGTTCTTAGAGAAGCCATGTAATTTGATCAGGAGACTATCCCTAGCCCATGCTTTCCAAATTTTTATCTGTTATAGCACCTGTACAAACACCCAAATGTCCTTCCATGTATGATGTGGTTACATAGAAAGTGAGTAGAGGGGCACCTGGGTGGCTCAGTGGGTTAAAGCCTCTGCCTTCGGCTCAGGTCATGATCCCAGGGTCCTGGGATCGAGCCCCCCATGGGGCTCTCTGCTCATCAGGGAACCTGCTTCCTCCTCTCTCTCTCTGCCTGCTTCTCTGCCTACTTGTGATCTCCATCTGTCAAATAAATAAATAAAATCTTTAAAAAAAAAAAAAAAGAAAGAAAGTGAGTAGAATCAAATGAATATTGCCAAAAAGAATGTTTCCTTGAATATTTAGTTACATACCATATGGGTAGCCAAATTCAAGCCACCTCAACATTGAGTTTTGCATAGGCAAGAGCATTTGATAATGGGACCATGCTATGTCCTAAAGAAAGAATTGTCTTAGCCTATGCCATTATTGTCATATCAATATTTGTTTGATGCCAATCTTATACCTAATATTCTATCAGTCATTTGAGAAGATACTAAAGAAACTCACAGCAGAAGATAGAACTTTATTTTGGTAGAGAATGTTCTAGTCTAAACAAAAACACAGAATGTTAATACACTAAGAAAGTTATCAGCACAATATATTCTCACCTCAAACAATGTCAACTCAATATCATATGTGTCTTTTTTGACTTCTCTTCAGTTTATATAATATTCAGTTTATAAAATATTTATATATATATTTCTCTTCTGTTTGTATAATAAACAGTTCTGTTTATTATGCTTATTATACTCTCAAGGTTTCAAATATATAAAATGTGTTCTAAAAACATAATTGCCTGGTTGTTTAGCCTTATTTCTACATTTAAGTAAATTTACCACCAAATCCTTTTATCATGGTATGTCTTCCATTACTGAGTTTTTCATTTTTATTTATTTCTTATGTATCTAGGGCTAATCATCAAGTAGTTCTATTAAAATTAACTTAATTGCCCATGTAATATAAAAATACATTCTCCTTTACAAAATAAAACAAAACTTCATATTAAAGGGAACCTTTTTCAATACTTTAATGATCATCCATGTATGTTTAGAAATAATATGCACATGAATTTGTTTATATATATGTGATTTATGTAAATGGTAAATGTTTCATTCTATAACTAACATTTTATAACTTTTTACTGAGCAACCTGTTTTAGAAATCTAACCATATTAGATTATAGAACTAGGTAATCTTTTTTAGTCCCTTTTAATTCCATACTATCAATATATCATGGTTCTGATTGTTTTTTAGCTATTGCTCAATTTTTTTAACTATTTGCCAGAATGAATGAACGAATGACTGCCTCCTTATATACACATGCAAGTATATTTAAGGTAGATACCAAAATGTGAAATTCTTAAGAGGGAACATGTATATTCTTAAATTTTTTTTTTTAAAGACTCCATTTATTTATTTGTCAGAGAGAGAGGGCAGGAGCGAGCACAGGCTGACAGAGAGGCAGGCAGAGGCAGAGGGAGAAGCAGGCTCCCTGCTGAGCAAGGAGCCCGATGTAGGACTCGATCCCAGCATGACCTGAGCCGAAGGCAGCTGCTTAACCAACTGAGCCACCCAGGCGTCCCTTTTTTTTTTTTTTTTTTAATATTCTTAAATTTTAATAGAACTTAAAAACCTTTCCTTTATTACCTAAATGTGTTAATATTTCCACCAGTTTATATTGTCCTGCACAATCACCATCATCTTTAACCATCAGAGTTTTCAATTTTCCTGAAAACTTTGCATGAAAAATGGTGTTGTTTCGATCTTAATTTCTATACTCACAAGTGAATATGAGCTTATTTTTACATATTCATGAATGACTTCATATCCTTTGACCATTCAGGTTCTAGTGGTTTGTCTTTTTTTTTCTGCTTCATCTGTATGACACTGATTCTTTATTCCATAAGTTGCAATTTTTTTTTTTGCTTGGCAGTTTGTCTTTTACCTTTGTTTACGGCATCTGTTTTCTTATTTTTTTGAATGAAGGTAAGAGAGGTTTCTCTAATATATAAATAATACATACATAAGTATGTATTACATGTATATCTCTTATTATATTTTTATGTGATAAGAACACTTAATGTGAGATCTATCTTATTAACAAGTTTTTAAGTATACAGTATGATATTGTTATAGTAGGCACTGTTCTAGAATGTAAGTTGGTACAGCCACTCTGGAAAGCAAGATGGAAACTCCTCAAAAAATTAAAAATGAGCTACCCTATGACCTACCAATTGCACTACTGGGCATTTACACCAAAGATATAAATGTCATGACCCAAAGGGGCACGTGCCCCCCAATGTTTAGAGCAGCAATGTCCACAATAGCCAAACTATGGAACAAGCCCAGATGTCCATTGACAGATGAATGGATAAAAAAAGATGTGGTGTGTATATATATATATAATGGAATATTACTCGGCCATCAAAAAAATTAAATCTTACCATTTGCAACAATGTGGATGGAACTAAAAGGTAGTATGCTAAGCAAAATAAGTCAGTCAGAGAAAGGCAATTATCATGTGATCTCACTGATATGTAAAATTTAAGCAACAAAAGAGAGGATCATAGAGGAAGGGAGGGAAAAATAAAATAAGACAAAATGAGATAGGGAGACAAACCATAAGAGACTCTTAACTAGAGGAAACAGGGGCGCCTGGGTGGTTTAGTGAGTTAAGCATCTACCTTCAGCTCAGGTCATGGTCCCAGGTCCTGAAATCAAACCCCATATTGCGGTCCCTGCTCAGTGGGGAATCTGCTTCTCCCTCTCCCTCTGCCCCTCTCTGCTGCTTGTGCTGTCTTAAAATCTTAAAGAAAAAAAAAAAAACTGCAGGAAACCATCTTAGGGTTCCTGGAAGGGAGGGTAATGGGAGGATGGGGTAACTGGGTGATGGGCATTAAGGAGGGCACACGGTGGAATGAGCACTGGGTGTTATATAAGACTGATGAAACTGATCTCTGCCTCTGAAACTATATGTTAATCAACTGAATTTAAATTAAATAGTAGGCACTGTTCTCTACAACATAATCCTCTTGCATAACTGAAATTTTGTACCTTTGACAAAAGTTTCAATATTTATGTCATGAGGAAGGGCGGGCAGCATGAAAATAAATACCACATTTCTCTTTTATCATCTTGAAATTTACCGATACTAAAACGGTGGTACATGTATGCCTGTCACCAGCAATTATTTTATTTTCAGTGAGATGAAGTTGTTCATCTTCCATAAAAATACTATCCTCATATCTGGTAAAATTTGATGGCAGTAAGGACAGAGCGTGATTATAGAATTTAGGAACTTTCAGAGATTTTTTTCTTTGTTTATGTATACATTAGGGTTTTTTTCATTACACTGTTGAATAAAGAGGTTAGAGATAAACACTAAAGAGATCATCTTGTGATAACCATCTCATGCTAGCCACAGGATGACTACAACAGAGTCACAACATCATGGACACTTCTCAATCTGTAGCCTTCTTTTGGAATGCACTCTACATAAGGGGGGGG
>RCUC01062821.1:0-10309 GCA_003697995.1 Taxidea taxus jeffersonii
ATGTAGGTAAATCCCAGGCCCTGAGTAATTACCACCCTGTGGGGGATTTCCAACTCCACGTGAAAGAAGGAACCGAGATACTGAGCTGCAGAGTCCATGAGGCCTGTTGTTCACTGTTCTTTCCTCCATACTTCAAGGGTTCCTGCCCTGCCCTAAATCCCCATTCTCTCAGGAATGAAGCTGGATGTGTGCAGCCATGCTGGCACAGGGGAAATCCAGCGCTCCTTGAGGTCTGAGCACTGGTGGGGCCCACAGTCAGTGAGCTGGGGCAGGCCCGTCGCAACCTGAGTCTCACAGGACCACCACCTGTTGGCTTCCTCCAGGGGCTAAGCTCTCTAGCTTTTCATCCTTGCAAGCCCACTTTACAGGTGAGGAAACTGAGGGTTTGGGAAGGTCACAGGGATCCAGGGCTCACCACACAGCTAGGTCTTACATTAGTCTGACACAGGTCTGCTCATCACACACAGTCCAGCTGGTCCTTTACCAGTGGGGTGAAAGAGGGCGCCGAGATGCCACCCGGCTGGTGATGCTGGCACCCCGCCCATATACTCTCCCTGACCTGCCACAGCAAGTAAGTGCACAGGTTACAGAGTTTCTTGAAGCCACAGAGGGCCGGTGGCTTTGTGCCCAGATCCCTGGGATGCCTCTCCCTTCCCTCCAGGGCAGCCTTGAGCCAGGGAGACCCGCACACGTACCCACTACAGTGGGGGCTTCGGCCCACCCGGCACTCGCCCTAAGCTACAGGCCACTGGGTAAACAGCAAGAGCAGCAGCGGTGCACACGACAAGTCTTCCTGCCTCTGATGAGTGGCTCATGCGTTCCCAGGTGGGCGCCATTCTTTCTGTGGCTCAACCTGCTCTGCCGCAAGATGGCATAAGAGATGGCAGCCCCTGCCGCCCCAGCAATCCTGGCTGAGCCCAGCCCGTGTCCCCCCCGTCTCCCCAAGAGGTCAGTGTGGCTTGAGCCTCCCTTTTGGCTCTGGAAGGTGCATCCTCCTGGCCCTGCTCTGCTTTGGCTGGTTCCACAGCCAGGACGCCAGTGGGAGTCTCACACCCACAGGGTGAAATCTCATTCATTCATGGCTTCTTAGAGGGAGAATGACACAGCTGGTGGGGAAGAGGCGGGCAGCAGTGCCATGTCCCAGCTGTAGCCGCCAAGCTTGCCACTTGCAAAAGCACAAAAGCACTTCCTCATCAGAGGGGCCAATATGCTCCCTAGGAGTGTCCACAACTGGAGCATGGCCACTGCCTGCATGGCCCTGTCACACTCACAGCCCACAGAGCACCTGGGGCCGGCTGGAGCACGTAACTGCAGCTGCAACTTGGCCCAGGGGACGGAAACCCCAGCCTGAGCCCCAGGAGCAGGCAGAGCAGGGCCTACATCCCACAGCAGCAGCTGGAGCTCCCCAGCAGCTGGAGCTCGCAAACATGAGCAGCACAAGCGAGCAGTAAGGCAGTCATCCATCCAGCTTCGTCACCAAGAGGTTAACAGATGGGGAGGGGGACATGGAAGAGAGGAACATAGGAGAGGGGAAGAGAGGCAGCACTCTCCCTGCATCCCCAGCTCCCAAACTGTCCCTCTCTCCCTCCTGCTTTTTATCGCAGCGGCTCTTCCCACCAAACTATGTACTTAAACTTTCCTGACCTCTGAATCAGGTCAACAGCACACACACAATGCTCACTATAATCCAGCCCCTTCTGAGAGCACAAGAGCTCTCAATATGTCATCTGTGAGCTGGTTCATTCCTGCACTGATACAACTGTAAAGTCAGAAAGCCAAGCAGAGCATTTTCTTTCTGCCATACATGCTCACAGAAGGGTTGGCTAGCAGAGCATCTGATGACAGCACTCATGGTCAGGTCAGGGTTTCCCCCTCCCATCCTCACACTCCTGTAGGAACAGCCAGTAAGAATACCAGCTGTGCAAGACAGAAGGGCCCAATGCCGACAGGAGGGGCACACACAATGCTTGACCCACATGCATGCAGAATATACGCAATCCAAAGAGAGAACCGGCCAGCTTTTTAGGAACTGATAGGGGCCAACCTCTGAGGAATTGCGAAGTAAAATACAGAGGTGACCATAGTGCATTCCTGTGCCGCCAAGTCAAACACCCAGTGGTGGGGTTGGACACAGAAGGGCCAGGAAGTGGAGCTGTCAAAGAAACAGTGGGGCCAAACCTAGCCCTCTAATGCTGTCCAACTAAGACTTAAGCAAGATCAGCCACTAATCAGCCCAGTTCCTCCTCCAAGAGTGGGGAAGCCCTGGCGGAATGTTGGGAAAACCACAGATCATCTCTGTAGATTCTGAATGGCGCACTGACCCCCATCTTGTGAGACTCTGTGCCCATGGGGGCCAGGTTAGGTGGGCGCTTCAAGTTCACCAGCGGCCTGCTCTGTGGTCACTAAGAACCCTTGAGGCAGTGCCCAGCATGAAGCCAGCTAGCAGTCTGCCAACCTGCGCTGCTGTAAGATCCTGGGAGCCAAGAATATTCCAGAATTCCCCTCAACAAGTCATCAAATGCTTTCTGAGCACCTACTGAAGGCCTGGAGTATGCAGGAAGGCATGTATGGCCCAGTCCTGAGGGATGGGTGAAGATGGCCAGAGGCAAGGACAGACAAAATATAGGGGGAACACCACAACTGAGGCTCAACTGAGCTGCCAGGAACCCTGGTGTAAGGAGCACAGAACCATGGCAACATCCAGAAAGCTCTTTTAGAAGAGAAGGATTATAGGGTAGGGAACCAAAGACACACCCCCTCTCGGAGGGACTCAAGCCCAGAACTGGCCCCACACCCGAGGCTGCCATGCCACACAGGGTAAAATCCAGGATGCCCCTGATAAGCAGCAAGAATATGTTACTGACAGGTAAGCGACATGCAGAGTCTGGCAGCCCTCACTTTCCTGAGCACTCCCACGGGGTCACCACATCCCTTCTGAGTTGGGTGGACATGAAAAGAGCAAGAGAACTGCCAGAACCTGGGTGGGGGTCACAGTCATTCGGCAAGTCTCAGGGTTCAAAGTATCAGGGAGCTCTTGTCTCCTTTTTAAACAGGAACCTGACAGATAGGCAAACTCACTAGGCCCTAAACGTAGTTAGGGATGGGTGTGCCTGTCCTACACGGGGTGATGGCCTTCTGCTAGGCCATGAACTCCATACTGAGTGTTCCGGGGCCTAAAGCTCCGGAGAAGAGAGTGCGCCAGAGGTGAGTGGATGGCTCGGAGCCCACTCACCCACCTGGCCCATTCAACCGTTCCCTCGGCCACTAAGTGGGAGGATGACAGAGGCTTCCTACAGGCTCCTGCAAGGGGAACAAGAGACACACATGGACACCCAGAATGCTGCCTGGCACAGAGTAAGGGCCCAGAAAGGAGTCGCCTCCTACACCTGGGAAGGATCAGGCCCGAGGCCACCCCTCCCCTCACCTGCTGCCCTGCAACTCAAGGGCTGTGTGTGGAGCTGGAGGAACCACAGTGGGCACAGCGACTTTCTCAGTGGGCATTCCTGTAACAGGGGCTGCCGTGGAGAGAACCAAGGACACACTCACAGAACAGGAAGGAGAGTCTGCACATTCTGTGTCAAATGTCGTCTAAGGATGGACACTCATACCCCATGACCCAACAATTCCACTCTGAGGTACATAACCAACAAACACATGAACACCCGTGCGTGGAGAACATATTCAGAACAGCGCCAACTAAAAACCACCTGAAAGGCCATCACCAGCATCATGGGTGACTAAATCATGCTCTATCCATTCAGCATGGGATAAACACAACATCAGAGATAAATCTCAAAACAGTGTCTGGTGAAAAAGCCAGGCACTAAAGAATACATTCTGTATTGGAGCAAAAGCTCACAAGCAGGTAAGCCTTCTCAGTGGTGACCGAAGTCAGGGCAAACTGGGGGCGGCGAGTTGCTAGGAGAGGGAGCAAGAGCGGCTTCTGGGGAAACGCTCTACTCCTTGCCCTGGGTGGGGGGGCACTGAGACGCGTTCACTTCGTAAGCATTCCATAAAATATAACATTCACAACTTGTGCACTTTCTGGATGAGGCCACCCTGTCCCAGAAACATGCCAGAGCCACTGGGGCTGAAAAGGACGAGACAGTAGTGAGGCACTGCGGCTCCCACAGTGGCACAGACCCTCTGAGGGTCCCACAGAGAGGAATGCACAAGGCCAGGCTACCTCCTAGACAAGCAGCACTCACTGTGCTTCAAAGCTCACAGGGAAACATGCCCACACACTCCTACCCTGTCAGGTCTGGGGAGAAGAAGGGTGCTCTGTAAGTTCCAAGGAAAATGTGCTCAACAGCTCAGTGTCCTCAAGAAGACGTAAGCTCTAAACTTATACTGGAGAGGCAGGCAGACAGCACCCACTGCTGGGGCACTGCTGGCCAGCACTGTGCTGGGCATCTGTCTCTTACCATACCATAGTCTCTTCTGAGACCACAGACCCCCATAGTAGGTATTACACTGTTTCTCCAGCATGGAAACCAGGGCACCCATTAAACATCTGGCCACAAGTTCACTACTAATCTAAGCCGCTAATCTTAGGCAGTCAGCCCATGCCTGACTCCATGCAACAGGCCATTAACAAGTCATACTGGTGACCTGGGCAGAGACAGCTGGCTTGAAGGAGGGCAACAGAACAATTAGAATAAGGAAAGTCTTTATTCCTAACCCAGGAAAGAAGCTATCATAAGAAAAGGAGACTAGAAATTAAAGTGGGGGAGGAAGATAACATTTGAAAATTAATGTAATTTGTCTTAATATGAGGGCTGAAAATGAAAAAAGCCTTATGACTGTTGCGAAAGATAGAGAAAAAAATGTTTTGACAGAACTGGGCATTTCTTCCTGATAAAAACTTTCAGCAAACTAGGAATAGAAGAGAACCTCCTTGGCCTGGTAAGTGCTTCAACAATGCCCACAGCTGACATCATAACTTGATGGTGAATGGTTCCATGTTTCCCCCTCACAGGTGCCAGAAAGGACAGGTGCTTACCACTTCTATTCAGTCTTGTCAGGAGGCTCCAGCCAATGCTATAAGGCAAGAAAAAGGTGGGGGTGGGCGTGGGGCATTCAGATTGGAAAAAAGGAAGTAAAACTGTATTCACAAATAACAGAATAGTCCCTGTGGAAAATCATGTAACGCCTATAAAAAAAAAAGCTACCAGAATAAATGAGTTCGGCAAGGTGGTAGGATACAAGCTCAATAGGAAATCTGACTATTTCTATATACAGGCAACATTCAGAAAATGAAATTTTAAAAAACCAACTCCATTTATAATAGCAATTAAAAATATTAAGTACTTAGGGATACATTTGACAAAAGACATGAAAAGTTCAACACTGAAATGTGCAACACTGAAAAGTGCAAAACTTGGCTGAGAAAAATTAAAGGGGGCATCAATTAATGGAGAGATATATCGAATAAATGGATTGGAAGAGTCAATAATAGTGCTAAGTTTCACCCCCAAACTGATCTATATAGCTTCAGAACAATCCCAATGAAAATTCTGGCAGGGTCTTTCAGAGAAATTGACAAGCTGACTCTAAAATGTGCATAGAATCACACAGAGGCCCTAGAATAGCCAACGAACTTGGGAAAAAGAAAACTAGAAGGTTATAATCAAGACAATCTGGTACTAGAGTAAAGACAGACAAACAGATCAATGGAATAAAAGAGAATCCATGAACAGACCCACACATTCATGGTCAACTGATTCTTAAAGGTGTTAAGGCAATTCAATCAGGGATGAATAATCTTTCAACAAATAGTGCTAGAATAATTGGACAGCCATATGCAAACAACAACAAACAAAATCCTTGACCTCTGCCTCACATAATACACAAATATTAACACCAAATGGGTCATAAACCTAAATGTAAGAGTTAATTAAAACTATAGACCATCTAGAAGAAAACACACGAGGAAAATCTTAGTGACCTTGAGTTTGGGAAAGACTAAAAAATAGGACAGAAAAAGAACAAAATTTAGAGAAAACATAAAATTGGATTTCATCAAAATTGAAAATCTTTGCTCTTTAAAACATGACACTTATGGGAAAAAAAGGCAAGCCACAGACAGAAAGAAAATATATATGAATCATATATCTAAGAATGGACTTGCATTTAGAATACATTAAAAAACTCTTCAACTCAATGATTAGGCAAGGTATCCAAGGGAAAGTAATGGGAAAAATGGTCTGAAGGATATTCAAATCTTCCATCAAAGAAGAGAGATACACAGCAAATAAACACATCAAGAGATGCAGAGCATTATTAGTCACTAGGAAAATGTGTAAGACCAACATGAAATATCACTACATACCTACTAAAATGGCCAAAATTTAAAAGACTGACCATACCAACTGCTGGCCAAGATGTGGAGCAAAGGGAATTCTCATTCACTGCTGATGGGAGTATAACATAGTATAATCACCTTGGAAGACCATTTTGGCAGATTCTTAACCTGGAAGTCCATCAACACATGGGTCGATAAATGAATCATAGTGTATCCATGAAATGGAACTAAAACTCAGCAACGAAGGAGAATGAACTATTAATACACATAACATGCATGAAATCTGAAAATAAATATGCTGAATGAAAGAAGAGCCCTGATCAAAATAAAACAAAAAAAAAAACAGTACAGAGTGCATGATTTCACGAAATTCTAGAAAAGACAAGCGAATTCCACAGTGACAGAAAGCAGACCAGCAGTTGCCTGGGGACTGGGGTAGGCCTGGAGAGAAGATTACAGAGGGGCAAAAAGAAACTTCTGGAAATGATGGGTATGTTTATTAGCCTGACTCTGGTGAGGGTCTCTCACTGTACACTTTCTTGTGTGTAGCTTACTCCATGTCGATTAGGCTAGAGCTGTAAACAACTGTGGGGCTGACCATACACGCACATGCGACAAGAGCCCAGTAAGGAAGGGCTGGTACTCAAGGATTAGAACACTTCTTTGTTGCAGAGGAGGCATCAGACCCCCACCTGGGCTCAGCCCTCCTGGGAGCAGAGGATGACACTGAAAGTTCCTTCTCCCCTCAGTAAAATGAAGAGGACAGTCGTGCCTGGGCATCCCAGGAGTATCATAAAGACGGAACAACAAATTCAATGTTGCATATAACAGCTCTTGCAGGCACCAATATACACCTGCTTTTCTTTCTGGAACATTCTCCATGTCCCCACAAACACCCATGCATCCAAAAGACTGCGTACCCCAACTGTGGCTTGCAACAGGTAATCTGCAGCTTTGAGCCAGGCCCAGCCCCCAGGGAGACATGCCGCAGCTGAGGCTGGGTAACTCGGTCTCCGAGGCTGTGGAATAAAGGCTCTCCGGCTGCCAAAGGCCGAACATGAAGACCTGCGCCCTCCTCAGCTTGCCCTCAGGGTGCTGTCATACTTCTACTGGAGACCCAAGAGAGGGAGCCAACTTCCCATGCTCACATGAGAGAAAGGCCAGTGGCTACAAACATCTTCAGAAAATCTTAGGCGAATGACAGTCTTCTCCCCAAACAGCAGTGTGAGCAATAGCGTGCACCCACCCTCCTGACAGGAAAACAGCCTCCACGCATCTAAGAGCTGCTTTTCCCTCCTAGCTCTGCACATTTTCTCCAACCGGACGTAAGCTCCTGTGACTGAATGTCTGAAATCCTGACTTGCCCTCCAGACAGCTGACCTAGACCCTTACTACTCTCAAGTGTGACCAGGAGCTCAGTAGCCCCAGTGTCACCTAGAGCTGTGTGGATGGGCACAATCTGGGTCCAGCCCAGACCTCCCAGACCAGAGATGCATTTGAACAAGCCCCTGAGAAGGTTTATGCACAGAGAGATAGTGGACAGAACCATCCTTCCTAAGGCAGAAGGTTCTGCTTGGCACCTCATGCCCAACCCATTCAGGTCCTCCCAACAGTAATGCCACCGACACCACTGGCATCGTGCTTTCCAGAGCACAACACTCTTCCAATCCTGACGACAACCCTAAATTTGGACAAGGATGTGATATGCCCGCATTCCCATATCTGCAGGCCAGACAGGTCACTGTACCTGTGGTGGGCTGCAGAAGCCACAGAGCCCAACTGGCACATCCCATGCCAACCCCAGAGACAGCCCTGCCCAGAGGTGGTCCAGATGAACCACCACAGAACGGAAGGGCAGTGAATGGTCAGGCTGAGGGGAGGAAGGAATGTGTCACCACCAGCCAGCAGTGGGGCCCGTTGTCAGAGACGATGGCATGTGGCAAGTGTAAGCTGGGGGGCCGCAGACCCCTGTGCACAGGTAGTCCCCCTCAGCGAACATCAGCAAATCCTACCACACATGCCCCTTCCAAACAGGAGCCCAAAAGCAGCAAACCATACCCACTCGCCCCACAGGACACACGGAACCTGTCACCACCAGCTCCACAATCTGTGGCAGTCCCCACCATCCCCAAGCGCTGCCAGCGCTCAGACCTCATCTGCTCCTGGCCAGAGCTCCTGCCCCAAAAGGCACTTCCCCTCTTCTAAACCACAAAGCCAGGGTTTCTGAAATAATTGTTTTTTTTTTTTTAAAGATTTTATTTATTTATTTGACAGAGAGAGAGAGAGAGAGAGATCACAAGTAGGCAGAGAGGCAGGCAGAGAGAAAAGGGGAAGCAGGTTCCCCACTGAGCAGAAAGCCCGACGCGGGGCTCGATCCCAGGACCCCAAGATCATGACCTGAGCCGAAGGCAGAGGCTCAACCCACTGAGCCACCCAGGCGCCCCTGAAATAATTCTGTTTTAGCTCTAACAAGGAGCAAGTAGCTTCTGTGGCCTGGGATGATGACCAATTATAACATCGTGACATTTTCTAAGGGGAGGCGACACTTTCCAGGTTCCAGTCAACTGCCTTCCCTACCACTGCCTTGGAGAAACATACCAGTTTCAAAAGTTAGCAGCCGTGAGAACATCACCAAACCCTCAGTTCTGAAAACACGAGTCAACTAAAATAAAAATTCACACACACCTCACACTCACAGCTGAACCCCTCACAGGACTCGGCCAGTCAGCCCACGCCGACCTGGTGCTGCCTCTGCCGCAGCTTCCCACCATCCAAACTCGACCTACTGCCGGGTCCTATGACGTGCAAGGGGAAAAGGCACAAGTGCCTGAAGAGGAAAGGACTTCAACAACTCTCAGCAACGCCTCAAAGATCCAAGAATCTGGTGCCAAGACCCTAGCTGCACGGGCGCCCCTCCCCCAGCTATGCAGAAAGTAAGGCCAAACCACACCTTAACCCTGGCCAGAAGCTCTGACAAGCTCGCCCTGTCCTGGGAGGGTGGCTGGGCAGGGGGAGCGAGCCCTGGGAGCAGCCCGCATGCTTCCTCTGTCTTTCCTGAGCCTTCACCCCCCCACCACATTCCAGCTTGTTGTTGCTCACTGTCCTACTGGTTGTCCGCAGGTGAACCCCCACCTGCAGGACGGCTCCGCAGCAGGGACCTTGGTCTTACTGTCCTCTCCTCAGTGCACAGAACAGTGCCCAGCACAGAGCAGGGACTGGAAAAGTGAGTGAGTGAGCGAATGAACGAACAAATGAACAAACAAAGGGATAGATGAATGACGTCCCATTTTCCTATCCTCGGTTGAGAGGTACCATGTTTATTCCAATATTACAAGTATTTCAAAGGTCTCTTTCTGTGGCAAGTCAGAATCTGCTGCCACCAAGTTGGGTGTCCAGAGAGCAAACATGCCTTGTCCCATTTCTAGCTGTCACCTGCACTAGCCACCCACCTCCCGCAGGTCATGGGAACAGGGAGGTGACTCTCAGTGGTCTTCACACATCCCTACAAAGGACAGGGCAAAAGGCACCATTGTCTGGGAATGGGGTAGGGGGTGGGGGGAGGCTGGCAGGCAGAGGGAAAGCCAAGGCAAGAGCAGGAGAAGGCTGGCTGTTCTTGTCCCCTGAGGCTGTGGCTGAGGTGGCTCACTTTGTTACTCCTTCGGGCAAACATTTGCTCAGCAGGACTCAATGGTTTTGGGGAGAGTCTTTCATTTTCAACACAGTGACCTGGAAGTTCCTATAACCACAAATATTTTCTCCAACTTACCTTCGTGGCAACCCTGAAATTATTCCGCAAAGGGCTACATAAGGAGGAAGAAGAGAAGCCATGTGAGGTTTTTGCAAAGCCAGACATAAAAGGAACATGGAAACCAAACACCACAATCCACTGTGGTAACTGGGGACAGCAGTGACAGCATTATCTGCAAGGTGGCAGCCTTGCGTGGCATGGCAGATGAGTGGAAGGTTGCTGGCAGAGGATGAGGGCACAGTGCAGAGTCACCACAG
>RCUC01062823.1:0-10838 GCA_003697995.1 Taxidea taxus jeffersonii
GTCTTGAGCAGACTAAACAAATATCCAAAAAACTATCAAGGAGGGCCTTTCTCAAGTACCAGGAAGCTTTCTAAAGAGGTGAGACTTAGGACTTGAACAGTGAAAAGAAGTTGAGGAATTGGTAGGAACAGAAGGGAGGAGTAGGAGCCTCGCTAAAGACTCAACACGGAATTATCTTGTCTATAAGGCTGAGAAAGGATAGACTGAATAAATATGGAAAATAGGAAATGCATCTGGGTAAGTAGGTTACTAAGCTAGAAGCCCCTTTTGTTGTTCTGCTAATATATTAAAATTCTTGTCCATTCACTTATAAATTCCTCTGGATAGCCTTTAATATCCTCCTGTGTGGAGGCAATTTGCTCCCTTGTTTCTTTTTTTTATTAATAGTTACTTTCTCTTGTATTAGCTTTAATCTCCAGTTACAGTTATTTTCAGAGCAATTCTGCTGTTTAAAAAAATCCAAAAAGTAGTTATGGTCACTCAACACAGTCATTCTATATATCTCAACATTACAGAAAACTACTCAGTAAGTTGTCTAACAATAATAAGCACAGATGTGTCAGAGTATATTCTGATCTGTATTTAACTTTCTTTATAAGGTCCATGATCTTGTAGCTGCTAAGGGCAGGCTACCCCAAGATGGGCTACTTTGGCATGAAGATTATTTTGAGTTATTAAAAAACAATCCAAACCTAGCAGATTCAGATAAACTCTTTACCTCCCCCATCAATTGCCTACAAAGAATTTAGATAGAGAACCTGTTCCAGGAAGAGAGTTATCACCATAAATAACTACATTATGCTATAAACTAGGCTAGGATAGGGAAGAACCTAGTAAGTCCTGTTTGATGGAAATCCCCTATGTCCCATTGTTTCCCAGTAACCTAACAAATATTGGCTTACCAAATATTTACTCTTTCATCTTCCTGTGAATTGCATTCCTTTTCTTTGAAGTTCCAGATCCCTACCCACTTGTTCTTAGTTCCAAATGACAAAGGTACCTTATTTTGCCTGACTATCACTGGAATTTCCAAGTCTGTGTGGATTCCCTGTATATATGAAATTACATTTTATCTTCTCCAATTAACCGGTATTGTAGGTACAACAAATGTGCATATGTATAATGAAGATTTAATAATAAAAGTGACATCCGGTGTGGTATATATCTTCCCCAACTAATTTCCAAGAAAATGTATTTCAAAATATACACATTTTACTAAAATATTTTTAAGTACCTTACATACACATAAAAAAGTATACTTATAGGGGAACCTGGGTGGCTCAGTGGGTTAAGTAAGCCTCTGCCTTCAGCTCAGGTCATGATCTCAGGGTCCTGGGATCCAGCCCCCAGCCCTGCATCCGGCTCTCTGCTCAGCAGGAAGCTTGCTTTCTCCTCCTCTCTCTCTCTCTGCCTGCCTCTCTGCCTACTTGTGATCTCTGTCTGTCAAATAAATAAATAAAATCTTAAAAAAAATTATACTTATATAATACAAATATAAGAATATACCAGTACATCCAAATGGCCAACAGACACATGAAAAAGTGCTCAACATCACTCAGCATCAGAGAAATAGAAATCAAAACCACAGTGAGATATCATCTCACACCAGTCAGAATGGCTAAAATTAACAAGTCAGTAAACAACAGATGTTTGCAAGGATTTGGAGAATGGGGAACCCTCCCACACTTGGTGGGAATGCAAGCTGGAGCAGCCACTCTGGAAAACAGCACAGAGGTTCCTCAAAAAGTTGAAAATAGAGCTACCTATGACCCAGCAATTGCACTACTGGGTATTTACCCTAAAGATACAAATGTAGTGATCCGAAGGGGCACCTGCACCCGAATGCTTATAGCAGCAATGTCCACAATAGCCAAACTATGGAAAGAGCCTAGATGTCCATCAACAGATGAATGGATAAAGAAGATGTGGTATATATATGCAATGGAATACTATGCAGCCATCACAAGAAATGAAATCTTGCCATTTGCAACGATGTGGATAGAACTAGAAGGTATTATGCTAAGCAAAATAAGTCAATCAGAGAAAGACAGTTTAAAAAAATATACCAATAAAGCTTGTGTACTTAAAGAAAACAAAAACAATAATTTCCTTTAGGAAGACAATAGGCATATCTTAGCTCCTTCTTTTAATATATATATTTGAATATATTCATCCAGTGGTAGTTTTATTTAATCAATATTTAATATTTTCAGTATTTTAATGAATACATTATACATTATTTAATTTTTATTACTCTACTACTGTTATTTTGTTAGGAAATTGTTCTGGTTTTGCTAAAATAAGCTCCGTACATACTACGATTTTTAAATGATATGAACCAGTTGACATATATAACTATTTTATTTTCAAAGAAGCCACTGTAATAGAATAAATCTGCTTCAAATAAAAATGAGCTGGAAAGTTACAAAAAGAACTATTATATAATTCCAAAAACATGGAGATGAAATTAAGTAATGGCTGAAAGTTTGAAGATCTGTTATAAAAACTTTACATTACACTTTGGAGTTTCATCTAGCAATTTTTAAAAAATTTAGATTAATTTTAAATCACTAGTTTTCAAACTTTTAGAATCATATTTGCAACTACCTGTCCTGGCCCATGTCATTTGCAATAACTGGCAATTGTTGAAATTAAAAATATTATAAATATATATACATATTTATATATTTTTTATTTTTTGGTTTCCAGGAATAAGCACTATGCACAAGAACCTAATAATTTAAACTACTTTACTTTGGTGATTTTAAGCTACTCTTAACAGGACAGAGAATGGCGTAAAATACTTTGAGGCTTTTGTCACTTGTTAAATCATTCTTTATTTACACCTATTAAAAAGAAGCAAAATGGGGTGCCTGGGTGGCTCAGTGAGTTAGAGCCTCTGCCTTTGGCTCAGGTCATGATCCCAGGGTCCTAGGATGGAGCCCAGCATCGGGCTCTCTGCTCGGTGGGGAGCCTGCTTCCCTCCCTCTCTCTCTGCCTGGCTCTCTGTCTACTTGTGATCTCTGTCTGTCAAATAAATAAATAAAATCTTTGGAAAAAAAAGAAAAGAGGAAGCAGCAAATTAACTGGAGATAACAATTAATTTAATATGTTTTAATAAAATGACTGCCTTATAAATTTAATTCAAAAGTAGGTAACAATAAATCATTTGGCAATTTAGGGCATTAAACTAAATGGAATATTCCATTATTTATAGACTATGGAGAAATATATGCTATTTATATTTAGGCACTAGGATCTCATCAAAGTCTTACATACAACAACTTCTGTGCTCCTTTAGTCCTTTTACCTGGTTATTGTTTAACTGGACACAGTAAAACTAAATAAGGAAAAAGTGTGCCTTAGAGATACCAGATTTTTGTTTATTTCTTATTTACTATGAAGATCTCTTTTTCATTCTTTAACATTTCAATTCATAAAATTATATATATATGTATGTGTGTGTATTATGTATATAAAATAGACTGTCCCAGAATTTGCCAATGTAATAAACATTTTAAGAAAGGAAATCATAATAAACTAAAGTATAGAGTTCATGTCCTGAAAAAGGTGTTTCATAAGTGTTAGAATAATTTGACATCTTCATATACTTAAACACTTTCAGGTCTCACATTCAATGCAACAAGTCCTCAGATACCTCTGAAACCTAAATAATAACAACCAGTCATGTAAGAAGCAAGGGATAGGCAATATATATATATTTATTCCATTTGTTACCAAACTTATATTTACTCAGTAGGGTAATGAATAGTTATAATGCAAAATGTATTATGCTGAGAATATAAAATATAGATAAGGCAAAGCAAAACTAATCGCTGAAGATAATATAAACACATGCACATGTATGCATGTAGATGTGTGTGCACACGTGGGGGAAATAACTTAGTATTTTATATTTACATAGATACTTCTCACACGTAGCATGAATGGAAGTTAAGCACAAATGCTTTTAAGATGTCACTATAAAAGTTGGGATGTTTATCATTTAAAAACTATCAGAATTCCTGCATTGTAAGTTTTGCAGGAATAAGCCTTAGTTAGGCATGCAGGTTGGACTTGCTAGCAGGAATTACGTGCCTAGAAAATCAACATTTGATTCACTCAGGAATAATCTGGAGTTGTTACCCGTTATTTGTACCTGGCAAAAGCTCAGACACATAATCAGATCCTTCAAGAGAACTGGGAATACATGAAAGGGAGCTTCTTGAAAGACATGATGGCATCCTTACCTGAAATTGGCAAGGCTATTGGAACCCAGCTGGCTTCTTCGTAGGCCAAGGAAGCTTGCCTCTGAGAGGAAGTGCTGTTAGATTATATTCCCTGCTCTGTGAAGTCATCTTGGGATGCGGATCTTTTTATTTCCATTAAATGAATTAGAATTTGCCTATGTCTATTGGTGTCTTTTAGTCAATTACATCCTGTGACACTAGAGACAACCATGCCAGTATTTATTTTCATCTACTATTGCAGGACTGAATTTTTAAATCTTGTGCTGAATTTAATGTTTCCTATGGGACTTATTAAGAAGCAAAAAGAAAAAAAAGAAAAGAAAAAATTCACACACTCACAGAATTCTGAAGGTTTGAATATTCTGTGGAGTTTGGAGCTCTGGTTCTTAAAACTTTAATTCAAAATTCCCTAGAATCTAATGGGTTCCCTAACTTTTATTTGTATCAGAGCTTCCCCAGAGACACTCACAGAGCTTCACATCACATCACATCACAGAGATGTGAGCAGAGTAACACCGGTAGCCCTAATAGCTTTAGGAACACCGAAGCTTTGCGCCAAACTCCAGAGGAAGCACAGAACTCTGTGATTACCAACAACAATAAAGTATTTCAAACTGTATCAGTTTCCTCTATGGTCACTGGCAAGGTTTTTGTTTTCTGTTTTTGTTTTCGAGAATTAAGGAGAAGTTTCTCTTTTTTAATTCTTTTCCTCTTTTTCTGTCTGGAACCTGTTTTCACATGAACCTCCTACCCATGCACTTATCATAAGTATAAAGACCATTGAGGAAAAAACAATACTGAATGGCTGAATAAAACTTGCTTTCTAAAAGCTGCATTATTTGGGGATGCCTGGGTGGCTCAATTAGTAAGGCATCTGCCTTCAGCTCAGGTCATGATCCCAGGATACTGGGATCAGGCCCCACATCAGGCTCCTTACTTGGTGGGGAGCCTGCTTCTCTGCCTGCCACTCCCCATGCTTATGTGCTCTCTCTCTCCCTCCCCCCCCTTATTCTCTGACAAATAAATAAATAAAATCCTTAAAAACATTTTTAAAAAGTTGCATTATTTGGAAACAAACAAACACACTCATAACCAATTGGAAATCAGTTTGAATATTTACAGGACTAATAGCAAATAGGAATCTGAGTTTCTCCAGAATGGAGACAGGGAATGGTTATGCAATGCCCAGAACTTTGCTCCTCTCCCCACAACTCACATAACTCATATACAAATGAACTTGTTATCAGGTCCAAACATAATCCTTCCATGTCTCAATTATTCTTTCCAATTTAAAGTCAGTTAATCCAATCTGCCAACATCCTTAAATCTAATATAAAAAGAGACATTTTTGGACTAAATTCTATTTTTCATTTTCTGAGTTAGAGAGCCATAGAAAGGAAACAATATCATTGCTTATCGAAGTGTATAGTTTCATCTAATGCATTCATATTCTTAAAGACTTTGCCACCATGTATTTAACAAATTGTATATCAATTAAAACTTAGAGCAGTACTGGAGTTTGGACAGATTGTGTTTAGTTTGCTTCTTCTCTTTTGGCATTATCTGTACCACCTGCCATCCAAGTTACCAGGGCATCACCCAATGTCAGGAACATCATTAAAATTTTTTTTTACACTTAGAAATTTATGTACTTTTTATTACTAAAAGCAAATTCAAAGCACACAACATCTACATTTTTTGTTTTTTTGGTCAGAATTGTAACAGTGATTTCAATACAAATAGTTAAAAATCAATCATATTTAACTCTCACAGTTAAACCATTTTCAGTTGAGAAAATCAAACAAAAATTCAGGACCTAATATTTTAATTATCTCAATATTAGTAGATAATCATGTAATCTACTCTTACAACTTCAGATATGCAAACATAGCATTTCAATGATTAGGTCTCCACAATTTAAGCAAAGGGATACTTTGAAATAGGTTGATAATTTGGGCAAAGGTGCATGCAATTGCCTGAAAAAGAAATAAGAACTCTGAAAACAAGAGTATGGTAATCTGAATTAGCAATTACTTCCCATTTTTACTTTGCCTCATTGAACATGAGCAGTTTTGAACCATTACATTTGTTGATTCTTTGGCATTAACCAATCACACAATACTGTCATAATTATCACACACACACACACACTGATACTGTTTTTTTCTATGAGTATTAGCTCAAGCAATAGGCAGATTTAGGGAAAACTATAGTTTTAATTGGCTAGTGACAAAGTAGAAACATTTTATCCTAACCCAATTCCAAAATTCCCTACATTTTACTAGAGGAATAATCACATCCTTTCTTCCCTTGTCTCCCCATGGAACACAAAGAAAAAAAAAATTACTTACACTGCACAATGAGCTGCACCAAAGCTTCTCTTGGTTTCACGTTAAATCCATTATATTGGCTGGTCTGACATCTGTACATTCCTGACATTTCTCTAGATACATTCACAATCCTCAGTGTTCCATCATAACTCTCCATTTGCATTGACCCATCAGGCATTGCAACTTCTTTATCCGCTCTAGACCAGAGGATGATGGGTTTAGGTTTTCCAGTTACTTGACACTGCAGTTCTATTGTGTCCCCTTCTCTGGTGACCAGAGGTGATTTTTCCTGTGGAACAGTCAGATTGGGTGGAACTTGAAATGGGAAAAAGAAAATTTTTCAAGGTTAGTATAAACTGGTAAAGCATATTCAAACACAGAAAATCATAAGGAAACAATTTCTGCTGGTTGAAGAGGTGTGACAATTCAGATGACAAATCCAACAGAGACCCTGGCAGTCAGTGGCACATACTCGTACTTAAAAGAATTCTGAATTGTTTTCCTACAACTCTTTCCAATGAGGTCTTCAAACATTAGCAAAATAAATAAAGCATTAAATTGGAACATGCATGGTCAACATAAAAACAATCTACTCAATGACTTGTCATTATCAGCCATTAACTGGGTTTTTAACATTGCATTTCACAGAAGAGTGGTCCTGCTTGCTGAAAGTAGGATTCAGCTTTTCAGTCTTGTTTCCTATGCTGTTTGTTGTCTCCTAACCAGGGTTGCTAAAAGAAAGGGATAAGAGATATTATCAATTTAGCTGGCACAGTAAATGAACGTAACAGGAAAAGGAAAAAGAAGAACGTCTGATATAAAATCAGAAGATTTGACTCTAGTACAGAAACTGTTGCCAAACTGCTAAGGTTAGGGTTTTGTTTTTTTTCCCTAAGGGAAATGGAAGGGAACAATTGACTTACAATGCCACACTCTGAGAATCCACTCACCATATTCTTCTTCTTGGACTTCTAACATTTTTTTTAAACATTTGCATTTCATATAACTTCCTTTTAAGACATTTTAAGATCATTGTAAGTAGTTTGCCATAATCTGCCTCGATTTCTGTAGAACTGATTTTAGGTGAACTTTCCAAAACATTTCAACAACACAAGAACTGTAATTTTTCAGGTAAAGCTAATATCTGATTTTACTGAAGATATTTATGAGAGGTTCATTTTACTGGAAATTACTTTACTAAGCTGGAGTATATTTATGTTAGGATTTAGTAAAAAGTATGAGCCAGTAAGAAGCTAGCATTACCCAAATTGCTTTGTTACAAACAGTATCACCTGTCCCATTGAAGACTCTTATTTCTTATACAAATGTACATGAAATCCATTGTGTTTGTGCAATAAAACATCTATCCAAAAAAAGTATGGCTAACTTAGAATGCCAGAATAAGACTAACCAGAACTACTTAAATAATTCTATTCTTCTGATAAATGTCACGTGCTCTGTTTGGAGGCAGTACCACATATATGGCTAAAAAACACAGGTTTTACTCTTCCTTCTAGCATTACTGTGTTCCAGGTCACAGGAACAAAAGCAAACATAAATTTAAAATTATTTTTCAACTTACATTGAAGTGTTATTGCTCTTATTACACAAAGAAAAATATGTTTAAGTCAAAAATGAAAGGAGAGTTAATTATCTTGCTATTTAAGTACTTTCATGTCTATTTCTTTTCATTTAATTCCTTCATCTACTTATTTTCAAAAACTAGTTAAATAATGCATCTTAGAAATTAAAATATATGAATACAGAATACATGCATTCTGGAATTTGGCATTAAATATATCTTCTAAAATCGTTACATTTTAAAACCTATACAACTAATTTGATTAAATTATTAACTTCTGTAAATATAAAAAAATTAAATGATTTTGTTAAATAATTTGTTCTGAAATGAACCACAAGGGAATGATGCAATTCTAAAAAGCAGGATGGGGAAGAAGCCGTAATATTACTCACCCTCCATGAGAAAGCACACAGAACGACAGCAATAACCTCTGCATTTAACATTAATTATGCCCTACTATGTGCCAGGCATAATTAGAGGTTTTAGATTTTCATTCCCTTGATAATCCTAAGGATCAAATATTTAACATTAAAAATTAACAAATGAGAACACTGAGAATAAGAGAGAATAAATGCTTTGATCTGAACAAAATTCAAATTGAGACTAATTTATAGCAGGTGGCCAGTGTTGAGAAATTACCACTGTCTCAGTCTCCAGTACACTATGGCATCTGGAATGAATAACTGGAGTTAGCACTGGGCCCTTCCCCACCCCTCCAGCTCATGATTGCTGTGTTCCCTAGGACAAATTGGACAAATCTTCCCTGCCTATCTCTTGGTCACTTTATCAGGGACAATAAAAAAGAGACAAGGTAAAAATTTGAGGAGGTATTTTACACATACTTTGCAAATCATCTGATCTATTTTATATGTTATACATCTATATTTATATTACATACCTTTCTATCTATATTAGGATATTTCTTATGTATGTCAAAATTGCTTATAAAATACCCCAGCCCAAATATATATCCGGATTCTGACAAATCTTTGTGAAATAAATAAAAACTAATGATAAATTAAAAGATTATTTAATGGACGGTTATTATTTGAAATCTTTCTTCCTGATCCCTTCCAAAAACAAGCCACATGACCCTGGCCAACCTTAGTCATTCTGAGTATTAATTTCTTCATTTTTGAAACTAAGAATTTGTACTTTATGAGCTCCAAGGCTATTAATGTTCTGAGCATAAACCAAATAGTAGAATGTGAAGGACAGAAGTGGTACTAAATGAAAGTGTTTATTTCCTGACTTAAAGATGAATATTCAAAGACTAGTTCATTAGGAGATTCTAATAAAAAAAAGATGACGGACTAGCTATATAATTTTTTTGAGTTTATCATGCTACATAGTTCAAAAACTCCCTTTATACATTTGTTATTTATTTAAGTAAACTTCCTTATACATAATCCAAATTACAGAAATGCAAGCCTATTTTGATCTATATTAAAATAAAAATAGATTTTTTAAATGAATTAGCCCACTTTTTGCTGAACAGCAAGGCCCAATTAAAATATAGTTCATTTTTCATCTCTTCCATGAAACTTTTAAAATCTTGGAATCAGAGTTAATCTTTCTTTGCATCTTTCTTGGTGAAGAAAACCTTATAACTTCTCAAAGTTTTGATAGTTTCTCTTTCTCCGCATTTGATTTTCCATTCTCTAGAATTCTACAGGCAAGTCTCATAAACATTTCTATACATTTCCCTGTTAAGAGATCTCATATTTTTTTTTTCCTCATGGATTTCTCTCTTTTATATGTTGATAATACAAATTCTAACTCCAGCCCAAGGCTCTTCCAGTCTATGATTGCAGCCTAATTCTATATCCCAAAATTCTTTCAAATACCCAAACCTCAGTGCTGTTTAATTTCTTGACTTAGTTTGGTAGTTAATTATCAACACACCTCATCTGTTAACTGAAAGCCATAGAGTTTTCTTTGTTTTACCATCTCCTCTCACCCACCATTTCCAATCAGCTTCTTTGGTTCCTCATTAAAATGCCTCTCATAATTGCCTATTTCTTTTCATGGCTATAGGTAGATTGCTTAGTAGGATTCATCATTTTCTCTCCTTGTGACACTAAAATAAGTGCTCTCTGTAACCAGTCAAATTCTTTCAGCCTCCCTTTTGCCCCGTCAGCAGCTTTATCATCTTAAATACGAATTAATTCATGTCACTATGAAAATGACAGTCCTCATGGGGAGTGCTCATCATAATACTGTTTTAATTTTTAAAAAAGCCTGAAAACAGCCTGACAGATTCATTAAATAAATCGTGGTAGAGTCACACAATAAAATATGATGCAGCCTTTTAGATGATGATGTCATAGACCTACATCTATTGATAAAGATGCTCATATTGTTAAGAAAAGCATCTTAGTGAACAGTATGAATAGCTATAACCATTATGATTAAGTGAGTAAAAGATATTTCTGAGCAATCCAAACAGTTGTGTCAAGTTTTTATATATATAAAAAAAGACATATGCCAATGAATGTTAGCAAGGAGCTTCTTTAAGGGAAGAAAACAGGCTTTACATTGTTAGTATCCAGCACTCTATTTCACATGTGATAGGAACTCAGTAAAACATGTTATGCTGAATGTACAAATGAAGACAGGGAAGCAATTGTACAGTGATTCAGGGAAGAGCACGAGGCATATATGGGAAAAATCTAG
>RCUC01062857.1:0-14861 GCA_003697995.1 Taxidea taxus jeffersonii
GCATGGGACCCTTTACCTGCCTTGGGGACCCTCCACGAAAGTATCTAAAGACACTGTTCTTCCATTTTACGGATGAAGAAACCAAGGCTTAGAGTGTTGAAATCAACCATGGATACACTAGGCTCCAAACCTAACGCAACAGAACCTGAACACCCAGCCAGAGACGCTGGGGTCCGCATCCGGCCCAACCTCGTGGCGGCTTCACCCTGCACCACGCACCGGGGCCGGAAATGAGATGCGCTCCTTGGCTGGAAACAAGCAAGAGCCGGCCGGAGCCCTGCCAGTCATCCGGCAGAACATATGCATCTCAAGGACGGAACAGTTGTATGCTCTTTTTTACCCAAACTTAATATTTTGCATGTTCCTCTCTCAAACACCACAAACCTTCCTGTCGCCATGTTGCGTAAGCCCCAGAGATATTTTCTTTCTTATGTTTTACCCCACACAGCGGCTGTCTTCTGAGAAAAGAAATCGACCAAGGGACAGAATCTTGTAAATATTCCAGCCATTCACGTACCCAGCATAATTCCCATGCAAAGAGCAACGGGTCATAAATACTCCGGCCATTCACTTGCCCAGCATAGTTACCATGCAAAGAGCAACATGTTGTAAATACTCTGGCCATCCACTCACCCAGCATAATTCCCATGCAAAGAGCAACATTTGGGCCTCAACTCCCTAGCAGATAACTAAGTGCATTATGCAATTAGCCAACACCCGGTTAGAGGGGTTTTTCAATGCACTCAAGCTCACAGGGGAGCAGCGCAGGGTGCCGGGAGCCCCGTGCACCGGGACAGATGCAACAGAGGGCCACTTGCCCCCAGGGAGATGCCTAGAGAGGTTCATCTGGAAAAATGAAGGTGAGCTCCTAAAATTTGGGGATCCATCTCCTCTCTCCCATCCAATCTGCCTTCCACGGGCCCCTTGACTTAGCTCGGGATGCTCTAACGATACAGATGGGATGTTCTAACTGACAGACGCTTATTTCTATTTATTCTGGAGGCTGGGAAGTTCAAGATCAAGGAGCCAGCTGACTCAGTTCCTGCCGAGGTCCCTCTTCCTATAGACAGCCGCTTTTCCCACTGGGTCCTCCTGTGATGGGAGAGAGAGCACTCTGCTGTCTCTTTCTCCTCTTATAAGACCACCAGCCCTCATGACTTAGAGCCTCACCTTTATGACCCTCTTTAACCTTCCTCACCTCACAGGCCCTAACTCCAAATACAGTCACATTTGGGGATTAGGACTTCAGTCTATGAATTTGGGGTGGACACAAACATCAGTCCACTTGGGGGCTGAGTCTACGCCTCACCACTTGTAAATGCAGAATGAAAGCAGAGGTATGTGCATGGACCCGTAATTTTTCCAACCACCCCCTAAGGGAGACATTCTTCTGGTTCACTTACATCATGGCCAAGTGAAGCTTGGAGAGGTTGGAGGTCTCGTGTTAGGTCCTACCAGCTTCAAACCCACAACTGAAAAGCACCAGAGCTCATGCTCCCCCACCCCTGCGCCCTGTGTTCTCAAAGCTCCTGCACCAAAAACACTCCGAATGACTGTTAAAAATAAAGATTCCAGGACCTACCCCAGATGGACTGAATCAGAGTCTCTGAAGCTTTGGCTAAGGAATCTGGATTTTTTTTAACATGCTTCCTGAATGATGTGTATAGACAGTGAAGTTTGGGACTCACTGAACGGCATGCCACCTGCTGAGTTCATGCAGGAAATAGTGCACCTGCCAGGTTCCGAGCACCCATTTCCCACGCCTAGCACGTCTGCTGTCACTCTGCTGGCATTTTGTTTGTTGTTTGGGACAAAGTGCACTCAAAGCACTTCCAAGAGCCGGCCCACACCCTTTGTCCACTCCCCCCAAAGAATCCTTTCCCTCCGGTTCTGACTGAGGATGTCGTTCTGTTCAGAGCTGTCGTGCGGTCTTTTTCTTGATCACACCAGCATCAACGAGGCGTCTTCTATACCAAATTAATTATGTCCGTCATCACCAAAAGAAACCCACTTAGCCCTGTCAAAGCTGGAAGGTGATGGGGAATCCCAGGTCATCCACACACATCAGCAACAGAAACTGTCAGATGCCAGAGGCTCCAGGACTTGATGCCATCAGCCAAGGATGATGGACTCAGGTAAACTCAGGTTCAAGTTCTGTCTGCCTTTTGCAAGCCTTTGGCAAGCTCAGCAGGGAGTCTACTTCTCCCTCTCCCTCTGCCTGCTGCTCCCCCCCCCCACCCTGCTCATGTGCTCGCTCTCTCTCTCTCTCTTTCTCTCCCTCCCCCTCTCCCTCCCTGTCTCAAATAAAATCTTTTTTTTAAAAAAAGTGGGGAACTAGGCATAAACATTGCTTCCAAACACGCCAAGCAGATGCAAGCATTAGGATTTACCTTGCTCTCCAAAGTAGAGCTTCTTTGTTTTCAGAGGAAGAGGGAAAACTGCTCAGAAGGTGGAGAGAAAACAATTGTTTAAAAACAATGTACGGTCTTTCAAGGTGTACTAAAAAGTGGTAAAATACTGAAAGCAAGGAGAGAAGAGCAGAGCATTTCCCGAATCCCCACAGGCTCCTCTCACTGTGATCTAAGGCAGGGTCCTAGGCATCTGCCCCTTCCCTTTCTCTGCTTACCTGTGCTGGTCCTACTCCAGACCCCCAGACTCCTGGCTGCTCTCCCAGTGCTTACACACACACACCCAGGAGAAGTCTTTGCCATGCTGTTCCCTCTGCCTGGTGCTTTTCCCACAAAAGCTACCTGTTCACTCCCTCCTCCCTCCGGGCTTTGCTCAGACCCCCCACATCAGCCAGGAGCTGCTAGACCAACCCCCCACATGCCCCTCATACAGGGACCACCATCTGGCAGCTAGTGTGCTAACCTGTGTCCTCACCAGCGTCCACTTCTGCCCCGTGAGCACCTGCACCTTGTCTGTTCACATCTCCAGCAACCTGAATACGGCCTGGATACTCAGTCAATACTTGATCCATATTTCTTCATTAATTAATCATTCATGGGCTTATCTCATCTTATCCCCATGTCCAGCCGGACAGGCGGGTGTCGTTGCACCAGTTCTGTAAACAACAAAAACGAGGCTCAGAGAAACGGAGCAACTGGCACAGCCCGTACGGGGCAGCCGAGTGCCAGGAGTCAAATCCAGGTTTGTCTGTGTGGCACACGCACACCTCACCGTGTCACGCACGCCCTAGAGGGGACGGTACGGAATCGATGAGCTGTGTGCCTGAGAACACACTGCACCCACCAGAAGACCAGTGAAATCCCTTTCTGAGCTTTCGACCTGGACATAAACCACAGGGAATAAACCTCCTACGTCACTACTGGCAGCAAGGGCACCCTTCCCAGGGCTGTGGGATGTGAGGAACCAGATCACTCTGGGGTCTCCAGGGCTGAGCCCAGAGGTGTGCACTTAGCATGGGAGAGAGGACGGACGGCACTCTCTGTAAAGTTGCCAGATGAGACAGAAACCTCATGGGTCCCCACTGAGGGTTCAGGAAGGTGGGGGAGCAGATCTTTGCTGAGAGTCTCCTCTACCCACGCTCACGTTGCCCCTACCCTTCCCTTCCATCCCTCTTCTTGCCCTCACAACAGCTGTGAATGGCAGAGGTCATTGAGACCACCAGGACTCTGTCTACACACCTCCAGGGGGTGCCGTTCATGTGGTTGATGTTATGGGAGGTGCTCCTTGTAGTGTGTGCACCATGGCCAACCTGGGCATCAGCCCATTTTAAAGACATGGAAAGAGAGGCTCAGAGATAGGTCCTGCCTTATCCAAGGTTCCCAGCTGAGCCACTGAGGCAGGATCCCAACCCAGTGCACCCACCCACACAGCCCTCACTTAGACCATCACCACCACCCCCCTCTCCACTCCCCACTCAAGCATATTCTTTCACTAGGGCTTTGCCATGACCCAGGGAAAACCGTGTTATAAAGGAGCAAATTCCCCCAAATCAAAGGACTGTGACAGGGACAGCCTCCAACATGAGTCTCAACCTAATGAACCCACTATTTTCATCGAAATCACAGCAATCTTAAAGGAAAGGTAAGACTTGCTGCAGTTTACCCTCAAACACCGAACACGTCAGCACACCTTTGTCAGTCGGGCTCTGAGTGACAGAGTCCACCAACACGTGGTCCGATTGCCCACGGCTGGGAAGTGGAGAAATCAGAGTCAGGATCCAAGCCCTCCTGACACCCATGTCAGGCTGTTTCCCCCGTACCTCCTCGTCTGCTGGTGTCTCATTTACATGCGCAGTGACCTGCCCACCGACTCCCAGCGTATTTTCCCAAACAGCCACAGGATTTCCCATCAGAGCCTTGCCTCTCCTCCATCAAGGACTGCAGTCTGTGTCCCCTCCCCTTGCCCCTGGTGGCTCTGGTGAGTGTCTAACGATGGAGGACAGCAAAAGTGTAGCTGCGTGACCTCTGAGGCTCGGTCATAGAAGACAAGGCAGCCTCCTCGGATCTCACAGACCACTCCCCTGAGAACTCAGCCACCATGCCATGAGGGAGCCTGAGGCACATAGAGAGGCCATGCACAAACATTCTGGCTGATGTCCCTCTGAGATCCCAGCCAGTAGCCCGCAGCACCCACCTCACACACGAGTGAGGATGACTTCGAGTGGCCCAGCCACTTGACCACAGCCCCCGACACGTCCTGGGCGAGAACCGCCCTGCTGAGCCCAGCCACCCCCACAAGAGAAGAGGCAGTGACGATAAGTGAGTATTGGTTCATCCCAATAGTGGTGTGGTTTGCTGCAGCAACAGACAACCAGAACACTCACCTTATAAAGGAGGATCGGCCTCAGAATCGTGCTGTGAAACAACCAGAGGGAGAGGTCGAACCACACTGCGTGTCTGACCCTCGGCTTCTTCCCAGAGCAGGTGGAAGGAGGCAGAGGCCACTGGTTTGCCCCACCCTTCACTCCATTGTTTGTGTTCCTTCAGCTTATTAAACCACTGGGACATCTTTTACTCAGCAAAGTGAAGGAGGGATGTTTGCTAGCATCATTTCTACACAGTTAGATGAATACAATGTAATCATGTTCTGTAATGACTATTCAGATAAAAATTATGTTCTCCTCACAAAGAGTCTCTATCCCTTTTTTTCTCTCCCAAGTCAACCCAGACTGCAAGAACTATGAAAAGTACAGCCTCTGAGATGTTATTCAATCTGTCAGATTTGCAGCCCTTCGTTATAAGCATAATCATAATAAATAAAAGATAAGCTTTAGCGTAGCCAAGCTCATCACTGAAAGGTGCAAACCCACCAGCCTGTCTGCCTATGATGCTTGCTGGACCATGTGGGGGATGCTGGGGGGACATAAAACCAACAGGAGGTGGTTAAATGCACCCCAGCAGCTGGGGGCCCCCGGGAGCCCACCAGAACTAGTGCAACAGCCCAGGCCGAGGCCTAGCAAATTCCTTCCCACACACTCTGGTTTCTTCTCAAACTTCTCCAAGGCAACGGATTTTCACTTCCTTCTAAGATTTCCTTTGGCTTGGAGAAAGAAAGGCAATAGCACATACTGAGTTCTTACAATGCGAGGCACTGTGCCAGCCATGCACGTAGTATCTCCAAGCTTTGCCACCACCCCAGAAGGTGGGCATTAGGACTGACAGCAGAGTGTGGGCTACAGAACCCAGACAGAAATGGGTTTGAATACTCTCTCTGACTCTTGGTAGTTGTACAAACTCAATACTCAATAAATGAAGACTTACTGGATGAAAAAGTAAAATAAAAGTCTTGCCCTTATTCTCCCCCTCCTCCTATTCCCTCTCTCCAGCACACATCCCCATGTATAAGTGTACATAAAAGATTGAGTTCTGCTTAAAGACTGAGGTCAAAGTTCTCAAGATGGGGCCAAGGCAGGTGCTCCTACATTATGGACCCTCACCAAAACACAGGCTCACCATTGCCCATAAACACAGCAAAACCAAGCCTTATGACCTATCTTCCCAAGACCAGGGGAGCTGAAGAACACAGTCCTACTTCTAGGGGAGGGCAAGAGTCACAGGTTTCACCATTCCAGCAGCCTGTGGGACCCAGAACAGTGGAAAAAGTGGGGCTGGTATCACATCATCTTGGAGATCCCTGGAAGATCTGGATGTGGTGAGGAGTAATAGAAGATTCCAGAAGATGACAGCAGTAGACAGAATGCGGTGCACTTCTTGTCACCCCAGGCAGATCTTTGAAAGAATCAGAGGACCAAATGGCCACTGCTCCCCCAGAGAGCACCATGTATTTAAGCGATGTGACACTCACGCCCATCATTCCATTCTAATGATATTACTTATTGCTAAGTATTGCTGATACATTGCAACTCACACATCACATCTCACATCTTAAATGACTGCCCTAAAACAAAGTTGTAGTGCTTATAAGTCAGGGATCCTGAGTTCCAAGTAATTTATAGAAGAAAGATTATTACCAGGATCCCAATCCCCAGCTCAAAAGAGATTTTATCCAGGTCTCTCCTAATGCAAACACCTATTACGTATCAGCACAGGGTCTGGCACAAATGCACTCAGGTTGTATCTGTTCACAGAATGAATGGAGGACACGTATTGCATGGAGCATTGGATGTGGTACATAAACAATGAATTTTGGAACACTGAAAATTTTTTTTTAATTTAAGATTAAAAAATTGAAAATAAAAAAATAAGAATGAATAAGAATGATGGATTAGGCACCATCATATTTTTTATATAATTTAATAACGGATGCTGTTTGTTATACTCTCTGAGCCTCAGTTTCCTAGTCTATAAAATAAGAATATTACCTGGTTAATGGTGTTACAAGATTAAGTGAGATAATATATGCATGGGGGTCTGTGCATCTACAGCAATCAATATATGGTCAATTAAGTCCAGCAAATATTTAATCACCATAATTATTGTTATTAGCTTTCATACATTTAGCATCTGCTAAATGCTAGAGGCTTTCTAAGCTTCCTGATCCTTATAATTATCCTTCAAGGTGAATAGTACAGTTGCCTTTATTATGTAATCTTTATGAGAGCTTAAGAAGTAAAAAAGTTAGTACAGAAAAATTCAAGAACTTCCACACTGGGAGTACATCACATCACGTCCTCCAAGGTACCCTGTCATGTCAAAACAAGACTATCCTGAATAACAAGGACTTCTGACACATTGTTGGGCTGGCAAGGCATATGGGGTCTCCAAATCCCCCACCCCATTCCTTCCCCAAATGTGAGCTAGACCTGAAGCTGGGATGAGCCAACAATGCACAGAGAGAAGGAGTTTAATTACCTTGAATGTGAGCACCAGTAAGAGTACTGTAATTTGCATTCTGACCCTAGGACCAAAGTCAAGGCCGAGGAGCTGAACCTAGTGATTCCTTGCAGGTCTGGGAAGCTCAAGGTAATAGAAGTGTCTCTAGGTCTTTGGTGGCCCTGAATCACAACAGAACCAGTTAGAAATCTCTGGAGGAAAGCATCCCCAGTTTAGGCCTATAAGCATCCCACAGGTTAAAGATAAGCAATGACCCCACAATGAAAAGTCACAGAAACAGAAGGAGGCACATGTCCATGAGTGGCAGTGACAAAAAACAACAGATGTAAACATCCAAAGATGGCAGGGATTGAATAGTCTGATACATAATATATAACATCAAGTATGAAATGTATAAGGACAGAAAGGAAGGAATTACAAGGATGAACAATCAGCGAAAGATTATCAGGAATGACCAAACAGGTTTGAAAAATAACCGAATAGAAGTTCTAAAAGTGAACATTTTGACTGATTTTTTAAAACCTCAAAGGATGATTGATTATACACAACTAAAAATAAAATTTATGAGCCCAAGAATAAGAGTCTGATTAAACTACCAAAATGCAGTGCCAAGCGACAGGGAAATAGAAAAACATAAAGGGAAATGTGGGAGATATGAAAATAGAATGAGAAGTGCTAACATATATCTAATCAGAGTCCCAGAAGGTTAGTACAGAGACGGGTCATATTCAAAGAGATAGTAGTTAAGAACTTTCTAGAACAGATGAGAAATATAAATCCAAGATTCAGGATCACAACATATTCCAAGTAAAATTCAATATTTTAAATCCCCTCAATCCTCCTATGGTGAATCTTTAAAATACCAAAGACAAAAATATTTTTAAAGCAGTCAGACAAAAAGAAGAGATAATCTTCAAAAGAATGACAGTAAGAGCGAAGGAAAACTTTTCAGCTCCAAACAATGCAGCCAGAAGGCCTATGTGAGCACCTTCCACATAAGGAGATGCATTTAGTGTCAATCTAGAATTGTGTACTTCTCAAAACTGTGTACCCAGCAAGGGCAAAAATGAAATGAAGATATATTCAGACATGTGTGGTTAATGGCAAGCCAGCAGATCTTCCCTAAGGAAGGAAAACAAATGATCACAAAAGAGGAGTGTGAGATGCAAGAGGGAATGGTGAGCAAAAAAGCTGACAGACATGTATGTAAAGTTAACAAAAGTGTGGGTCTAAAATAATAATAGTCTAATTTATAAAGTTAAAGAAAATAACAGAATTAAAATATTAGAAAACAGTAATATGCAAGTCCAAAAGGTGGTGATTTAATTTTGGATATTCCTTTTATTATTCAAAAGATGCTACAATAATGCTTTATTTCATGGATTGTTAAGCTAAATATGCATGGTCCAAGATGATCAGAAAAACAATAACAAGAAAGAATACATTTCAAAGCAGTAGAGGGAAGAGAAAAATGGAATAAGAAAAAAAGCAAATGGATAACTTTTTTGAAAACTCAAAAGGCAAGAAAGACAAAAAAGGGATGATAGAAAAAAGTAGAAAAAGAGAAATCACAAAGATAATAGAAACAATAAAAAATAAATCAATAATCTAGATAAATATAAATGTATTAAACTAACCAACTCAAGATTGTCCAAAAGGTTGTTTTTTTAAACTCAAGAAATACCCAGGTGTACCTACTACCTCATTAAGAACAAAACCATTATCAGCAAAATTGACACATCTTTGTACAAGAGTACAAACTTGATCTCAAACCTATCCTCCCACCGGAAATAAAATGAGTATCCAATTCAGAGCCTATTAAAATGATCAGTTTCATATATTTCACTACAAATGTAAATATTACTACACAAACACAAACACACACACATTTTTTCAGCACATCACATTTTTACTCAATATTACATTCATGAGGTTTGCCCATTTTGATACATGTAACTTTAATTCATTAATTTTCACTGCTGTATTATTTGTAAAAGGCTATGCCACAATTGATTTATCCATTTCCCCTGTTGGTTGGCATTGCTTATAAAAACTGTCCACATTTGCAAAAGTTTCTCTCCAAGGTAAATATTCTTAGGTATAGAAATTCTCAGTCATGGAATGTAAATACCTTCAGTTCTCCTAGATATTGACAAATTGAAAGTAGTTGTACCAGATTGCCACATTTCTGGCAATGGCAGACTAGGTAATTAGGGCCAACCTCACCACTGTAAAACCTAGAAAATATGGATAAACTTTTAAATTAAAAATCAAATGCCTGAAGGCATTGGAGAGTTATCAAGATAGTGAAGATTTATGGCCAAGATCCAGAAGAAGAAGGAAACTCAATGAGACAACCTGAGCATTTGGACAGATTTTCCCCTAAAGGTGCCCACTGATTCTGGAAGGAGAGGCTAAGAGGCTAAAATTTTGACAAATTCATATAACTAGAGGGACAAAAATAAAAGTTCAACGACCATTAACAAGGGGAGCTTGGTAAACCACCAACACCAAAATGGTATCTATTTTTCTTATGATATTCTTTTCTTTTTCTTTGCCTTTTATGGAAGAATTGATTGGGTTTTGTTTTTTAACTGACTTCAGAGGGATCCACTGTATAATATGCTGTCCTTCAAAAGGAATGAACCCCGTCTAAAACATCTCCACCCCTAATTGTATTAAGCACATCTGGCTTTGCTAGTAGCCTATGCCAGAAACCAGCATTAAACCCAGTACTCAATTTATCTCTATGTTTTTCCCAGTGCATACAAAGCATACAAGGAAACAAAATTACATGGCTGAAAACAAAGAGACACTACATAAAAGGAAATTTCCCACAAGACCTCCTGGAAATGGAAGTATCGGACCCAGAGTTTTGAAATAACTAGCTTATCATGTTCTAGGAAACAAAAGATTGAGGATTACATCAAAGAACCAGAAACTATAAAAGTTGATAAAATGTAGATTCTAGGACTGAAAAATTGAATAATTGAAATTTAAAAATCAGTGGATAGGTTTAATAACAAGATACAGCTGAAGAAATAATCAATAAAACGAAAGATCTGTCAGAAGGAAATATCTAAAATGATGCATGGAGAGACATGAAGATAGGGCGAAAGTGTGAGAGACATATGAGAAACCACCAAAAAGTCTAACATATGAAACTGGAGTCCCAGAGGAACAGAAGAGTGAGGAAGAAGCAATATCTCAAAAATAATAGCTGAGAATTATCAAAAAGTGGTAAATTATACTCACAAAGATTCAAGAGGCACTATTAACCCCCAAGCAAAATAAATACAAAGGGAACCACACTTAGATCATACTAAAGCAACTGAAAACCAAAGACAAAGAAAAGAATCTTACAAATCAGAGAGGAGGAAAAAAGAAACACTACTTTCAAAAGAGCAAGAATAATATTAACATCTGACTTCTCTGCAGAACAATAAAGCCAGAAGACAATAGAACACTATATACAAAGTTCTGGAAATGAAATTTGCCAACATAAAATTCCCTAGCAAAATAATATCCTTCAATAATAAAGGTGAAATAAAGACATTTTCAAACTGGGAGAAATATATTTTCAGGCTGAGAAAATACACACCAGCAGCCCACAAGAAAGGAAATACTGAAAGGCACTCTTTAGCAGAAAGCTTGGACACATAGTTAACAATGACAAAATGATGGAAAGTTGAATGTGTGGGTAGATGTAAATGAATATCAACTGTATGAAAGATAGTAATAATGACTTGTGGGGCATGGAATAGAGAACCAAAATGCAAGTAAAATATTTATAAGTAGAGAAGGGAAGTAGTAAATAAGTTAAAGCCCTCTAAAACCCTTGCCAAGGGGCACCTGGGTGGCTCAGTGGGTTAAGCCTCTGCCTTCAGCTCAGGTCATGATCTCAGGGTCCTGGGGTCAAGCCCAACATCAGGCTCTCTGCTCAGCGGGGAGCCTGCTTCCCCCTCTCTCTCTGCCTACTTGTGATCTCTGTCTGTCAAATAAATAAAGTATTTAAAAAAAAAACCCTTGCCAAGTAGTGGGGAAAGTCCTGTTTCATATTAGACAGAAGAAAAAAAAAATCAAAGACTTCCACTATAAACTCTGGGGTAACAGTTGTCAAAATATGGTTAATAGAGCCCTAGGAGTTCCAGAGGGGTCTTCAAGGTGAAAACTATTTTCATAACAATACTAAGGCATTATTTGCCCTTTCTTATCTTGTTAGCATATGTACTGATATTGTAAAAGCTACAGTAGATAAAAATGCTGGTGCCTTAGCACAAATCACAAGAGTGGCAAGAAAGCACACCACCAGTTATTGTAGTCTACATTACAATATGCTTGCAAGGAAAATGTGGGGTGGGGGAGCCAATTTTATTCAACTGGCCTTCATAGAATAGTTTTTTGAAAGCATTAATTTTTATTAAATCATAACCCTTGACCACATATTTTTAACATTCCATGTGATGAAATGGGACATGGACATAAAGCACAGCTACTTCATCCTGAAATAAAATAGTTGTCTTAAAGAAGAGCACTTGTGTGATTAAGTTGCAAGGTGAACTAACCACTTTTTTTTTTAAGATTTTATTTATTTATTTGACAGAGAGAGATCACAAGTAGGCAGAGAGGCAGGCAGAGAGAGAGGAGGAAGCAGGCTCCCTGCTGAGCAGAGAGCCCGATGTGGGGCTCGATCCCAGGACCCTGGGATCATGACCCAAGTGGAAAGCAGAGGCTTTAACCCACTGAGCCACCCAGGCGCCCCAACTAACCACTTTTTAATCTAACACCATTTCATTTGGAAAGAGCAGCTAATAGACTATGGTTATTCCAACCTGCATATTTGGCAGTCATCCTCTGAAAAATTAACAAAGTTAACATGTTACTTAAGGAAAACAATTTACAGTGTGTATCACCCATGACATAATTTGATTTTTCAAATTAGAAATTAAAAGTTAATATTTTGGAAAACTTGTATTAGCCATCATGAACTTAGTGGTTCCCCAAGTATTTAAAGACTTTTCTGGTAAGTTTAATGCTGATATAAATAAGTGTAATTTTTATGTCATATATTTGAATACGTCAACATTTGGAAGACCTGCATAACTCAAAAAAGTAATATTTTTCAAATAATCAATGTAGTGTTATAAAATTATGCAGGAATAATGACCTATTCCAATTGCAAGAGAAACCAGTCAATTTTGATGAAACAAAATATTAAAAGTTCATTGATATAGTTTTAATTCAAATTATAATTCAAATTCCCAATTATAACTAGCCTTTAAGAAAACACCATTGTGAAGTTTTAATATCAGATAAAAGAAGAAAATAGATAATATTTTGGAAAAGATATTAAAATACTCATCTTTTAAGGAAATAAAAATTAGAGTGGAAATAGACTTACAAACAGAAAAGATCAATGAAACAATGAACTAGTTCTTTGAAAGGATAAACAAAAATGATAAACCTTTAGCCAGACCCACCAAGAAAAAAGGTAGAAAAAATCAAATAAATAAAATCAGAAATAAATGTGGAGAAACAACAACCAACACCACAAAATTACAAAGAATTAAAGAGAATACTATGAAAAATTAAATGCCAAAAAATTAGACCATCTAAAAAAATGGATAAATGCTTAGAAATACACAATCTTCTAAAAATGAGTCAGGAAAATATAAAAAACTTGAATAGACCAATTATTAATAAGAAAATTGAATCAGTGATTTTTAAAATATCCCAATAAACAGAAGTCCAGGACCAGATGGCTTCACAGGTGAATTCTACCAAACATTTAAGGAAGATTTAATACCTATTTTTCCCAAACTATTTCAAAAAATAGAAGAGGAAGGAAAACTTCCAGATTTATTCTAGAAGGCCAGCATTACCCCAATACTAAACAAAGACATTACAAAAACCAGAGGCCCAAGTCCCTGATGAACACAGAATGTAAAAATCCTCAATAAAACATTACCAGACTGAACTCAACAATGGAGTAAAGGGGTCATTCAAAGGTGACAGTGTAGCTCAGTTAGTTAAGTGTCTGCCTTCGGCTCAGGTCATGATCCAGGGGTCCTAGGATTGAGTCTCATGTCGAGCTCCCTGTTCAGTGGGGAACCTGCTTCTCCCTCTCCCTCTGGTGCTCTCCCTGCTTGTGCACTCTCTCTCTTTCTCTCAAATAAATAAATAAAATCTTTAAATAAATAAATAAAATTATCATTCACTATGATCAAGTGGAATTTATTCCAAGAGTGCAAAGGTAATTCAATATTCATAAATCAATGTGTTGCGTCACATTAACAAGAGAAAAGATCAAAACCATATGATTATCTCAACGAGGCAGAAAAAAAGCATTTGACAAAATGCAACATCCACTCATGGTGAAAACTCTCAACAAAGTGGGTTTAGAGGGAACATATCTCAACACAATAAAAGCCATATATGAACAACCTACAGCTAACTTCATTCTTAATGATGAAAAACTGAATGCTTTTCCTCTAAGATTAGGAAGAAGACAAGGATGTCTACTCCCACCACTTCAGTTCAACATAATACTGGAAGTCCTAGTTGTAGATATTAGATAGGAGAAAAAAAATAAAAGGCATCCAAATTAGTAAGGAAGAATTAAAACTGTCACTATTCACAGATGGCATGGTACTATACATAGAAAACCCTAAAAACTCTACCAAAAAGCTATTTTAATACTAATAAATAAATTCAGTAAAGTTCCAGAATACAAAAATCAATATGTGGGTATCCGTTGTGTTTCTATACACTAATAATGAATTATCAGCAAGAGATGTTAAAAAAATATTCCCATTTATAATTACATCAAAGGAATAAAATTCATAGGAATAAATTTAACAAGGGAGGCAAAAGATCTATACTTTGAAAACTACAAGACATTGATGGAAGAAACTGAAGATGACACAAATAAATGGAAAGATATACCATGTCCATGGATTGAAAAAATATATATTGTTAAAATTGCCATACAACCCAAAGCCATCTATAGATTCAATGCAATTTTTACCAAGATACTAATAGTCTTTTTCATAGAACTAGAACAAATAATCTAAAAATTTGTATGGAACCACAAAAGACCTCAAATAACTAAAGCAATCTGGAAAACGAAGAGCAAAGTTGGAAGTATCACAATCTCAGACTTTAAGATATACTACAAAGATAGAGTATCACAAAAGTCTGATACTGGCACAAAAATAGACACATAGATAAATAGAACAAGATAGAGCCCATAAATAAACACACACTTATTTTGTCATGTATTCTAGACAGAGGAGTCACGAATATACCATGGGGAAAAATATTCTTTCCAATAAATGATTTTGGAAAAAATGGACAATTATATGCAAAACAATGAAAGTGGACCACTTTCTAACACCACACACAAAAATAAACTCAAAATGGATTGAAGACCTAAAACATAAGACCTCAAACCATAAAACTCCTAAAATAAAACATAGGCAGTAATCGCTTAGACATCAGCCTTAGTAACATATTTATGGATGTGTCTCCTCCAGCAAAGGAACAAGAGCAAAAATAAGCAACTGGGACTACACACACACACACACACACACACACACA
>RCUC01062860.1:0-18735 GCA_003697995.1 Taxidea taxus jeffersonii
CCAATTAGTTTTTGACAGTAAAATTATCTGCCCGCAAATCAACCAGCAAAGATGCTTGTAAATATATAATTAATTTCCATCATTCTTATCTAGCTGTGGAAACTAATTACATAGAATCATGCTACAGTATAAACAGTATAGAGTATTTCAGTAACTATTTGTATATTAGAGTATTTTTAAAATATTAAGATGGGTTCATCTTACTCTTATAAAAGAATACAATTAAAGCAGATTAAATATAAGGCTAATTCCTCTTTAAAAGCTGATTTTACAAACAGAAATATATATCATGGTGTGTTTTAGTGAGCTTTAGGTTTAAACTTGTAAGCAGTATAAACAAAATTTTATAATTCTGTACATGCGCATGTTGGTCATGCATTACTACATACAAATAGTAACCATATATGGTCATCTGTATCTACGTAACACATACAGAGCTATAGAGAGACAGCATGCAACAGACAGAGAGGGAGAAGACTATTCAAATTGTTATAAGAAATACTTGGGAAAATGTCAACATATAAGCCAGAGTGAAGAGTAATCATCCTTATCTAAAATCCAAGCCTCTAATTAATAGATAAATAGAATGTTCTGAGATTAATTTTTAAAAACACATTTTTGGGTAAAAAAAACCCTTTTTACTATGAAAAATTTCAAAAATATACTAGTATAAAATATATAGCACATCATATATTATAGTACACCATATATTATGATAAATACTCATTGCCAACATTTTGTCAATCTGTTTTTATCTATTCCCCTCCTTTTCTTTTATTGCTAGGCTATTTTAAAGAAAATCTTTGAGGGGTGCTTGGGTGGCTCAGTCAGTAAGTGTCTGCCTTCAGCTCAGGTCCTGATCCCAGGGTCCAGAGACTGAGCCCTGCATCAGGCTCCCAGCTTGGCAGGAAGCCGGCTTCTCCTCTTTCACTTCCCCCCCTTGTATTCCTCTCTCACTGTGTCTCTCTCTGTCAAATTAAAAACAAAATCTTTGACATCAATTAATTTCAGTTGTGTGTATTTTGGTATGGATCACTGAGAAGGTAATTTTTTTACATGACCTAATTTTTAAAAACACATTTTAAAGAACTGAATATTATCAGGAAATTGGTCTGCTGGAATGAACATGGAAACATCTTTAGTAAAATGGTCACTGTCTGTCCAGCAGTATCTGAATTTCAGGACTGAGCTAGAAAAACAGAGCATTCATAACATGGGGTGAAGTTAGTGCCGCTAGTGGTTTAAAAGGCGCCCACAGAAAATATTTCCATTTCTAATTTAGGGCTACTTAAACATGCATAGAGAAAAATACCAAAGGTTTATATCTAGACTGGATTGTGGAGATCATGAAAGTTGTTGACCCCCTCCATGTCACAGCTGAGTAAACTAGAGCACAGAAAAATGAAATGCTTTCTTTCAGGCCACACAGCTCGTCAGTGACAGAACCCAGGAACAGAAACCTGGACTATCAATACCTAGATTGGGGCTTTTTTCCATATTACCATAGTATCTCTTGCTAGGAAACAGAGAAGACAAGAAGCTTTCTGTTTAATTCACAGGACTATAATGACCAGATAATCATAATTATTTGTCCCTTCGTAGAGTAAGAGTGTCTACAATAATAATAAGCATATAGACTTAATAATAATAAATGAAAGACTTCTTTAGTCCAGGCGTTGAGTACACCGGCAATAATAGCAGGGAGGGGTTAGTTTCTGCTTCCATACAGCTGAGAACCTACATGGGCAAAAAGGTAACTCTAGCAGCTCAACAGTCACAGTGCCAAAGGTCTGGGAATCAAGTCAAAAGAATTATCAGGAAACTTTACATGGCAGCTAGACTCCAGATGAGGAGAAAGCACCCTGGATATCGATCTGTTGCCCAGCTAAAATACAACAAAGTCCTAGAATGCTCTACAACAAAAATGTTATCAACAGGTATGTCATTTATTTCCATTTCTCTATAATCTCTCATAAGCACCTACTTCCTTTTCCCTGTGGTTTCACTAAATCTTTTTTAATGTTCCATATCTTTCATAAATTCTTTATTACCTCCCTCCTTTTCATTTTTAAAATTTTGTGGAACCCATGGGGGAAACACATTCTGTGGGAATGGCAGTCTTTACAGAGCTGTTAAAAATCACTCCAAATGTGAGGATATTAAATAACCTAGATGCTCGGGGACCTCAGGTGGCAATTCAACACCTATTGGCTTCTGTTGCCAGGCACTAGCATCCCTGCTATCAGAAGAGAATCTCCAACCCAAGTGTGTGAACAAAGGCAAGTGCTGCTCTTGTGGCCCCCCACCCCCACCCTGGGGACAGCCATGAGTCTTCACAGGACACAGAAGGGTATGAAAAAGGAAGAGTCACAACTGTGCATTTCCAAAACGGTGACTTGTAGATGCTACATGGAACAATTTAGAGCTAATTCCCTTATTCCCACCACTCACAAAATGTCTAGTTTCTAAGTAAACTGTGTAACTTGGATTATTTTCCTAAATGATTGAAAAAAAAAAGGAAGAATTGATGAAATCCAAGGAATTGATGGGTAAGGCAGAAATCCCATTCTGAGGATGGTAACTATCAGAATAACTTTTATAACAGTACAATGTATGGTAAAACTATTCTGAGGAAATGTCCCTGAAGCATTCATGTAGTGAGAACCATATGTATATACAAAATGAGAAAATAATCTTTTCTAAGCCTGATTCCCCATTGGCTCTGAATCCAGAGTTCTGGGTCCCAGTCCTGGCTCCACACAGCTGTGTAACTGTAGGTGACTTACTTTTCCATACCTCGGTTTCTTCATCCATAAAATGTGCCTAACTTCATTAGATTTGTTGTCGGAATTCAATGAATGCGTATTTGTGAAGTCCTTAAACAATACCTGGCGCACAGCATGAGCACTGGCCCCTGGCATGCTCTACTTTGGAGGTAATACCATTACCTCCAGTAATGAAGCAATTAATCACTACATATCTTTCTGCAGCCCAGTCCAGGGATCTAAAATGTTTTTGCAAGAAGTAGTTTCTTTAGATTCCTTCCAAACTTTGATCTCAATGAATAGAAGATACCAGGGGAAAAGTATATCATCCATTTCTAAGGAGAGGGTCATTGCTCCTCATACTCCAAGCACAGGGAGCAAAGCTGTGATAGACGGGTTGGAGGTTCTGATTCCAGATAGTAAGCTTTTATGGAGGATCTGCTCAGTGCTAGGCTTTCTGTCTTCCTTTTCATCAAATGCAAGATACTGGTGCTCAATAAATATTTGGGAGGTGAATGAATGAAAAGATGAGTAAGACACAGAATTGCTTTTGGTTTGTTTGTAATCCTGTGGCATTCTCGAAGTCTAGGGAGTTAGATCACTGGAATCGACATACATATGGTGGGACCTTTATTATCGTTTTGAAATATGCCACAGAGTTTTGCTTTAGATATTTTAGATAAAGGTAACGGATTGGTATGTATTTCCAAGGATGTCCTTCTTTTCCAGCTTACTTTATCTAGTCATTGTGTGCTTGTTACAAATGCTTTGAAAAACAGGAATTCTTTTAGAGTAGGATTTATGCCAGATAGCAGATTATCAAACCTACTTATTAAAATTTTACAAGATTTTGGTGGTTTTGTTGGGCTCAGCCCAAAGTTTTCAGGAGCTGTTAAAAAATAAACTGTTTTTAATAAAACCTTTGAAAGTAGGGCTTTTAACCTAAACACATACACACACACACACATACACACACACACACACACACACAGCTTCTATAATGTTTCCACATGCATTCCACCGTATTCAGAGTTGCATCAAGAAATTTTTAGAAGACAGTCAGATAGTGTTGAAAAGTTAAAGGAAATAGCCCAAACAGGCAATACCCACACATTTCTATTTACATAAAGTAGCAAAACAAACTCCTGAAACTTGTGAGCACTTAAAAAATTTCTTGGTTGTGCCAAGGTTGACGAAAATATAAGATGAGGCTCTGTTCAAGGAAAGAGAGATAGAGTTCATGTTCTCAGAAAGTCCTCTCCTTACCTTGGATGTGTATTAATAGTTTTGCTTCAGTTTTAAACAGAAGCAATCATTAAACAGAAATGTCAACTGATGGCTCAGGCCAAGGGTCAGAATTGAAGATAAAGATAAGACTGCACATAAATAGATGAAGGAGAAGAGGTTAAATTCATTAGGAAATCTCAGGTGGGAGAAAATACTTAGAATTGATATTATTTGCAAGTTTTAGGTTAGTATTGGATTTGCTTGTTCTTAGCAATCGTGCACGTGCGTGCGCACACACACACACGCACACACACACACACACACCAAACTTGAATAACTGCTTTTAACTCTAAAATATAAATCTTGGCTCCTGCTCATATGCAGCATCTAGGGATAGCCTCTGTGAACAGTGTTTCTTATCGCTTCTCACAAGTTAATTGCTAAAAATATTCCAAAAGTTCAAAGTATATAGAGTATATATATATCCTAGGCATATATTTCAAGCATATACTCTTTAATATTGTTGAAGGCATTTGGTCTAAATCTCTACAGGAAAGAATGTAAATGCCAGCATTTATAAACCAGGAGGGAGCCTATGTTATGTCAGGTAACCACATCTCAAAATCAGAAAAGAAGTTAGGAAACAAAGAGGTATTCAGACTGAGTTAGAAAATTCACTTCAAAAATCCACAGGGAATGGAGTAGACCATACCTTGAATAACTCAAACTCCTTCTTTGGCATCAACAGCTAATGACAAATGATGAACATAAATTAAGTACATAATACATACGCACATCAGACCAGCTAAAACAAGCAAACAGAATCCCCACTGCCATCATTGTAAGTTATCAAGATACATAAATTGTACAGGAATTCTTTATTTTAAAATTTGCCTGACTCTTGGATTAATAAGGCTGAGGGTCACTCTAAGTAAGTACAGGACCAGTACTCAACTCGAATGCTATGAAGAGCCAAAAGTAACTTAATGAATGGTCATGGCAGTAGGAGTATGATCACATTTCTAGGTTTGGTCAATCTGTATCTTACTAAGCCTAGACCTGGCACGAAAATGAACTATTTCACTGCATATTTATTCTGTGTTGCTTCTACTCAAACTTATGATGTTATTATGGGGTCATTTGTGGTCTTTTGCTCAAGATTCTGAAAATTAAAATTTTCCTGGGGGCACAGTATAGAAGCCACCACAGGTTCAAGGCTATATATGAGATGTTCCCTCCATTCTGCCTCTGCTAGGAGACCCAACTCTAGAGATCCTGTCATAGGTCAAAAATCTCAGGGGTTTAATAGTGAGTGAGCTCAGATATCAGGGTGAATGGGATAACCAGGGTCACCAAAGTCCTGAAAATGTGGTGTACCACTCAAAACTTATTTATGATCAAGGAGAGACAGCCTGCTACCCTATATCATGAGTATATTTTAATCATAAAATCAAGAGAGGAAAAATATTATAGTTCAATGGAATACTCATGTGCTAGTGTAAGGTGAGAAGAGCGCAAGTTCAAGGTTAGTCAGGGATGGAATATTTAAGAGAATGAGGGCAAAGGATGGTGAAGATGAGTTGCTGGACACTCCAGCCACTGTCACAGTGCCACCCTCTATCAAGAAGAAGCCACTGAATAGGAAAGCTCTGGGCAAGAGTGAAGAGGCAGAAATACTATTCTCCACAGGTCAGAAGCAGGATGGGGGAAAATAGCATTCAGAGAAACAACACTTACTGGTAAACATTTTGAGCAACTTTCTGAAGAAATACATCAGAAAAAACATATATATAATTCTTCCCTATATCTGTCACCATTGCCCCTCAATTACCCTAGGAAAAAAATCTATACAGATTGTACAATAAATTAAATCTCAAAATGATTACTACACAAAAGGTATTTAAACCCCATCAAAAAGTGATGAATTTAAAAGTTTACAGAAGTTAAATTTTGCTAAAAAGTCATAAATACCTGTATGGTATGCGTGTAAGGTGGATCAGCACGCCCTAATCCTGATTCTGGAGGTCTCACAATATCCAAAATGTTATTTGGCACAAATCCAGAGTCTCCACTTGCATTTCGAACTTTCCACCACTGCTTTCTATCATCAAGGATCTGTCATCATGCAAAAAGATAGAGGTATCATTCCATACCAAAACCAATCTATGAAAGAAATTCAATTTTTATTCCTTAGACCAAGAAACTCTTTTCACTTATAATAAACTGGCTTACTATCAACATATTGTGGGTTGAATGATTCCCAGGAGTTTCACTAATAATTATAATCACTAGTATAGGGCAGGCATGGAACCACCACTATCATGAATATACCTGAGGTTCTCATTACCTGCCAAGAATTTTTAACTATTGGCATTATCTGAAGTACTTATAGATGACTAAGATGACTTGCTTGGAGAGGACTATATCCTTTTAATAGGAAGGAACAGTATGAAAACCAACATTTTTCACAAAAACTATGTGACAATCTGATATTATTTACCATAGAAGAGGAACTCTCCATTATGACCTAAGAAAGAGATTTGGTAGTCATAGTAAATTACTCCCAGGATCATTAGCTTACTCACTGATGGGTGTATTTGTGCAAGGGTACTAGGACAGGAAGAAAAAAAATGTGTTCTTATTAAAATATTATGATGCATCTACATAACTAGCATTGGTTACAAAATGCATAAAGCCCAGAAGAAGAAAGAGACAAAGTAAGTCAAGAAGTCCAAACTTTGTCCTCCACATCTCCATCTCTGTCTTCCTCCCCCTCCCCCAGAAAAACCTAACGAACAGAAAATAAGAAAAAGCAGCTACCCCCAGTTAGATATAGGCATCTATAATATACCTATATCCTTGATAAAATAACACTGAAGAGTAATTTCTTGATCTCCCCATTTCTTTGAGGAAGGTTTAGATATATACCAAAAGAGGAATACAATAAATCCATTTTATTAAGAGTATTAAAAAAAGTAAAATTTTATTACCTCTAAAATATCATCCTTTAGAACGGAGAGCTCACTGTTGTTCCTTGCCACAAAGTCATACTTGGATTTGGCATATTTCTTGGGTTGTGCTTTGAGTGGTTCATAATTTCTATAAAAAGAAAGAGAAAGTATTATTCGGCTAGCTCTTTCTATAGGCTGAAAACAGAAGTAAAACATTAAGGCAAGCTAATTCCTACCAGAAAACATTCTGACAAATTATTTCAATAGTAGTTTTGTTTATCACATTACATAGAAAATGAGAACTAAAAACAAAAACTTTTGAGTCCTTCTATTAAAATGAGCAAACTATGGCTAGGGCAAAAATAAAAAATGCACAATCACAAGGTTAGTGGGTACTAAGGCGAATCTAGAATGCAAATCTAGAATTCTTTGTCCATTAAATATACTGCGGCTTTGTTAATTAGCGTCTCTACCATGGAAGAACTAGCACAAAGATCAATGTTAGCATTTTTTATAAAATTAAAGGAGACGGAAGATAATTTCCATAGCGGTAACTTAAATTATATGTTGATATGTGAATTCAAGCAATGTCTTCAATTCGTATTAAAAATTATGATGAAGTGTTAGTTTTTAGGAAAGCTTTGTCCAGTTCCTAAATTGCAAGGGAAGGTATAGATTAAGTACAAGACTAATAACACATCCTAGTTAATTAATTCCTTATAAACTTAATTTATTAGTAAGAACAGGTCCAAGAGTCCCATTTTTATTTATTTTTAAATGAAAACTTTCTTAAAGAACCAAATAGTTCCTTCAATCATTAAATGACCATAAATAGATTTAACATAATTTAAAAAATACTTCTATACATAATACAATAAAACTCAGCTATTATAATAGTTTATTCATTTCAATAACCAAATAACTTTGCTTTTTATTAATTTTACTCCCTTTCTCCTTCACTTATCTTTCCACATTTCCTTACTCATTTCTACAAGAGAAAAAGCAGAAAGGAACTAAAGATCTTTGTTCATCGTCCCCATCAAGTGGGCCCACCACGGTCCTCTGGAATCACTGCATGGTCAGCATTACAACTGTGGACACAATGTATCATGTGGTCACAGGTAATCTGCAACCTCTTAGCAACTCCAGAAGAATTAAGGGACAATGAAAAAGATGGCCCCTATGCTATGCTACCAATTGGCCATTTTTGATATATTAAAAAATAGGAGGGGCGCCTAGGTGGCTCAGTGGGTTAAAGCCTCTGCCTTCAGCTCAGGTCATGATCTCAGGGTCCTGGGATCGAGCCCCATATCTGCTCAGCGGGGAGCCTGCTTTCTCCCCTCTCTCTGCCTGCCTCTCTGCCTACTTGTCATCTCTGTCAAATAAATAAATAAAAATCTTTAAAAAAATAAAAAAATAAAATAATAAAATAATAAAATAAAAATATAAAATAAATAAAATAATAAGATAAATAAAAAATAAAAAATAGGAAAAAGGGAGAAAAGTAACATTAAGCCAAATAATTATTGTCTAATAATAATAACTTAAAAACTGTTCCATGGGCTTTCCACCCATATTCCCTAGTTTATATGTTTACATTCTACTTAGATTTCATTTGGGGGGAAAAAATTCAACCACTTCAAAAGTCAGAAAAGCAGTAATTTCAGTTTCCTATTTCTCTTCCCTCAAGTTCTGCCCTTCCATGATCTAGAAAATAATCACTGTTAATAATAGAGTTGAATATACTGGAACAAAGGGCAGAGTAACTCGCTGCCACTGTGTATCTGAACCAGCGAGTTAAAAAGAAAAGTTCACTGTAGTTCTTGAAGTCTTTGTGATCCTAAGTGTCTCAGAGGTGACTGTACTTTGTAAATTGCTTTAGAATGTACAAATCTTCATGGTTCAGTTTCTTGTCCTCTACAGATTAAATGTAGCTATGATATGGACCACAATAATTAATCTGAAAATCATATTTTGTAATTTTTCAGACATATAAAATTTCTTAAGAGATCTATACTGTATCAAAATGTATGGTTTTGAAGTAATAAATATGCACTTGAGCCAGGTGGTGGGTCTTAAGGAGCACGGATAGCATGGAGCACCGGGTGTGGTGCATAAAGAATGAATTTTGGAACAGTGAAAAAAAAAAATTTTTTTAAATGCACTTGATAGAGAGCAGACATGGATTTGGCAATGATCAGAGACATCTCTCAAATGGAAACTGCTTTTGGATAGCAGTAAACTATAATCCCTCAATGGTGAGGGCTCTATCTATATTCAATAGGCAGTTTACCTAATGGCATGGTAAGTTTCACAGAAGAGTGACTATACTTCACATGGCATTTACTGCATTCCAGGCATGTAACAGAATTTAGGGTAATAAAAATAATTATAAAAGCAAATTCCAAAAAAAGGAAAAAGAAAATATTAGGATGAGTAATAGGTTAGTCAAGAAGAATTTCAATTAAATAATTTTCAAACTTCTGAAAATAATGTTCATGTATTATCTACTAAAAATTGAATCTACAATTAAAACTAATTTTGTATGTTGGCATTTTCAAAATGTATTATACACTGCTGACTTTATACTTAACATAATATGTTACAGGTGTCCTTAGAGTATTATTATGAAATTTCCACACCAGTTACTTAATATTACCTGTTATCATTCCTAACAAAAATCACACATTTTAGATCCCATCTTCTTTAGATTCTATTAAGAAAAAAGTATAGTGAGAAGAAGGAAAGGGATTGCGACACTCATGGTGAGTTAGGCTTTGAGATAGGAAGGTCGCTGGGCAAGTTCTCTATCCTACTTCATCTGAATGACCATTCTCCCGTATGTTTTTCACTTCCTTTTCTTTCCTTTTTGTAGATGGGTTGGTCAACCTCATTTGCACAGGTTGGAAAACAAGATTAAAGAGGTTAACCTACTGCAAAGTGCCTTTATTTCTCCCCCATCTCCAATCTCCATCTCTGCCCACACTGAATTTTTTTCAAGAGTGAAACTATGGGAAAATAAATGAAATATAAAACTGGAAAGTAAAAATACAATATAATAAGATGAAATAAGGCAAATAAGAATGGCAAATAAGGCACTGACTCCTTCTAAATATTTAGTTTATACTTAGAAACAGCTCTATCTACAGGAAGGTTTGTTTTTGTTGGGGGGAGAGAAAGATGGAAATCATTTCCTTTAAAAGTTACAGAGCTAGAAGGATCCTTAGAGACCATCTGGTATAACTAATGGAGAGTTTCAAAACAATTCTTCTTTCTTCTTAATTCACAGATTTTGTTAGAGCATCTTTTTAAAAAGGGGAAGTCATCCAAAGGCATTGCACTAAATTAGAGTTATAGGCTGGAGGTTTTCCAGTAAGAATTATAGACTAGAGGCTGTGTTTATCAAAGCTGATTCTATAAAGGAAAAACTGAAACTTCATTAAACAATTAACAGATGGAAAGTTTAAAGAAATAGTGAACAATGCGGACGCTGGGACCTCTATTTGCACTAAATAAGAGACAGATTATCCGCCACTCTTCAAGTGGTGCCCATGAAATGTTACCTATCTACATGGCGATTAGGAGTTGGCTTAAAAGCCACGGCCGCTTCTCCTTGGTCCAGATGGGTCCCTCTTGTGTACATGTTATTGAATGCATATCCATCTGCTGAAGGATACTCTGACACACCGGATTGCTGAAAGACGAAGGAAGAGAGATTAAAGAGTCACTAAGACTATTGGAATGACAACTAGTATTAGTCAACAAAATCCTCCACCATATTGTGATGTTTCTCATTTTCAAGTATTTGACCATTATTAACAAGTTATGAAATGGGGGTGATACACTTTTGTCAAAGACCTATTTATAATAGGAAAAGTCATTAGTATAAAAGCTAAATTGTAATTTTGAAAACAAGTGGATATACAAGCAATAAATTCTCTCCTCGGGAAATTCAGTAATAGGTGGTTTTGGCAGTAGGTAGACTTTAACAGTTTACATAAAATAAAACTCGTTTAAAAACAACAATAAAACTCTGCCCACTGGCTCTCTATGTTTAAGAAACAGACCCTTACCACTCTAGCAAAGTAAATAATATCACATGAAAGTCATTTAAACTCTGTGCATTAAAATTATACTACAATCTTGGGGCACCTGGGAGGCTCAGTGGGTTCAGGCCTCTGCCTTCAGCTCAGGTCATGATCCCAGGGTCCTGGGATCAAGCCCCGAATCAGGCTCTCTGCTCAGCGGGGAGCCTGCTTCCCCTCTCTCTCTGCCTGCCTCTCTGCCTACTTGTGATGGCTATCTGTCAAATAAATAAATAAAATCTTAAAAAAAATAAAATTATACTACAATCTCATTTTTAAAGGTGCACAGATCCTATTTTTTTTTCTACTTTAAAAAAAATGGCAGCCACTATTATCAGATTTACTATTGAGGGAAATACAGAAAGAAGAAAATACAGAAAGACAGAAAAACATTGATCTTAATAGTCAATACAGGACAAGACAATGCTGAAGTAATTCCTTTTTGTAGTTAACCTAATTTCAACATGAGCCCACTGGGAGCTACCAGGAGGGGGAACTGAGGTCTATGGGTCTCAGTGAGCACCATGGTTTCAAAGCTATGGGGAAAAAACAAAGAAACAAAGACCAAAAAAAAAAAAAAAAATCATGGAAAGATTGAATGCTGTTTCTTTAAGTGAAATGAAGTATGGAGAAGGCACAACAGACCATGAAGTACTGGAAGTCCCTGGCTATTTAAATTGCTTATGAACACATTGGGGCAAAATATCTAAAACTGGAAATGTTTTAGAAGTCTTAGACATGTTTACCACATGTTTACCACAGTTCATCATAATGACAGAGTTGGCAGGGGTAGGGATGTGTTTAAACACAGATGTGTAGGTAAGGTTTCTCCAATGGGCTAGTGTGGATGTCAAAATACCCACACTATAATACTCCTTTAGAATAGGCTTAACACATAAATACAAAGAAACAATTTTCACCATTTAAATACCTTGGCTTAAACCATCATCAAAATGAAAAAGCAACTACAGAATGGGAGAAAATATTTGCAAATCATGTATCTGATAGGGACTAAAAATCCAAAATATATAAAGAACTCATATAGCGTAAGAGAAAACAAACAAATAAACAAAAATCCCAATCCAGTGAAAAAATGGGCAGAGCAACTGGACAGCCATTTTTCCAGAGAAGACATACAAATGGACAATGGGTTCATGAAAAGGTGCTCAACATCACTAATCATCAAGGAACTATAAATCATAGTCACAGTGAGATGTTACCTCACACCTGTTGGGATGACTATCACCAAAAAGACAAAACAAGTGTTGGTGAGGATGTGGGGGAAAAAGGAAATGCATGTACACTGTTGGTAGGAATGTAAACTGGTGTAGCTGCTATGCAAAACAGTCTAGAGGGGCTGAGTCCCCCAGGCCGGTTAAAGCAACCAACTCTTGATTTCAGCTCAGATCATGATCTCCCCGTTGTGAGACTGAGCCTATGTCTGACTCTGTGCTCAGCAGGGAGTCTGCTTGGGATTCTCTGTTATTAAAAAAAATAATAAATCTTAAAAAAAAAAAAAAGAAAAGAAAACAGTATGGAGGTTCCTCAAAAAATCAGAACTAGAACTACCATACTATTCTACAGACTCATTAGTGGGTGTAATACTAAAGGAAATGAATTTAGGATCTTGAAGAGATATCTTCATCTCCATGTTCACTACAGCTTTGTTCACAATATGGAAACAACCTAAGTGCCCATCAACAGATGAATGGGTAAAGATACAGTATTAATATATAATGGAATATTATTCAGCTATGAGAAAGAACCAAATCATGTTATTTGCAACAACACAGATGAACTTTGAAAGCATTCTGCGAGGTGAAATAAGCCAATCAGGAAAAGAAAAATACTGCATGGTATCAATTATATGTGAAATTTAAAAAAAAAAAACTTAAAAAAGTTTAAAAAGCTGAACTCATAGAAATAGAGAGTAGAAAAGCAGTTGCCAAGGGCTGGGGGAAATTGGAAGCAGTTGATAAAAAGGTACAAACTTTCAGCTATAAATGAATAAGGTCTGAGGATCTAATGTGAAATGGTGAAGATAGCTGATAACACTACATTGTGTAATTACAATTTGCTAACAGAACTTCAATGTTCTCACCAAAAGAAAAACAGATAAATATGTGAGGCGACAGATGTGTCAATGTGCTAACTAACTAGATGGGGGGGGGGTATTCTTTCACAATGTCTTACAAATCACCAGATGAACACCTTAAATATCTCATGATTTTGTCAATTATACCTCAATAAAGCTGAAATTAAAAATGACAAGTAGCTTAATTAATTCAGTTTCTCACTTCCTAGTTGAGAAGAGAGGCCCTAGATGGTTAGCAATGTTTTATAGATGGTGGGAGTGCAAGAACCTGTCAAGAATCACCCTCACCTTTGGCTAACTCTGAACGGAACAGAATGTGGTCAGTCAGCATGAGATCACCAGGTCCCGAGAGTGACCAGAATTATTTCAAGGGAGGAGAGGAATGATGACAAGTGACTATCTGTGATGACTACACAAGCTTGTTTAGGGCTGCTGCTGGTTCAGAGGAAGGAAAGAAGTTGAGTAATGCCACTAATGTTTGACACACCATGTCACCTATGTCTTTCGATTCTACACAAAACCACCAGATCCTGAATCATCCAGGTCTTGTCCTAAGTGTATTTATTTTAGTAGCAATAAAGTTACTCTTCTAGGGATGATAGTATTTTTTTATGCATTTTAAATCACCATTAGTTGGCCTCTCTTCCAACAAATTCTTAAGGCATAAAAATTCCCTACAACAGCTAGCAGGCGCTTATCATTTCATTTTTTTAAACCTCTGAATAAGTACTTAGGCCATAAAATGGAAAATAGTTTACAACAGGAAGGTGATAGTTCATTTCTAGGAAAGATTCTCAATAATTCTTCCTTTAAAATTACTTCTTCAGTGAGGGTAGACAATTCTACATTGGAAGCCCAGAACACGTTACTCACTCTTTAAATACATAAGTTTTTGAAAAAGAATGTACAAAAGTGAATTTCTGAGGCAATACATTATTAAGTGAATGTATTTTCCCATTTAAGATATAAGGACTGTAAGTTAGAAATTTCTGTGATTTCAAAATAGTCGCCTGTAACTATAGCAACACGTGTGTCATAATTTCATGTTCAATTACACCTTTTTTTTTTTTTCCTCTAGAAAAGCTGCCCTCTATGAGGAAAGGAAATCCACAGTGATGAGGTCTGAACTATAAAATCCACAGTACTGAGGTCCGGAGAGGGACTGCCAAGCAGTGCAAAGGCTGTGAGGTCATCTTCTTAATCACTTGGATGAAACAGCAGTAAGAGACTCTACCCTTAGATGAGCCAGAGGAAAAAGCAATTACATTAGAAAAAATATGTATCTTCAAAGCAGTACATTTGTTTTATTTCTAAAGTTTCAAAATCTAACCAATCTATAATATTATGGTTACTGTCCAAGGGACTGATTTTTTAAAATTTATGTGCTTTTCCTTAAAAGTGAAGATTTACTCTGGTTTGTTAATCATTCCTTCATATCATGTTTGCCTTATTATAAATACCCACAGCACTCTGAGAAAATTAATCTATGGAATTAAATAAAGGAAATGAACCAGACTTCAAGGAGGATCTAGTCATCATTTACTGTTTCTTCTCCAAACTAGACCTCATTCATCTAATTCCTTGGGTTCTGATCCTTCTATTTGTTCATTGTTCTATTTGTTCTATTTTGTTCAGCTTTAAGCAATGTTTGATTTTCTTTTCTGACAGGACAAGAAGAGTCACAGGAAAATCGTTTTTAAGAAATGTGCAGAGAGGGACGCCTGGGTGGCTCAGTTGGTTAAGCAGCTGCCTTCGGCTCAGGTCATGATCCCAGCGTCCTGGGATCGAGTCCCGCATCGGGCTCCTTGCTCGGCAGGGAGCCTGCTTCTCTCTCTGCCTCTGCCTGCCTCTCTGTCTGCCTGTGCTCACTCTCTCTGACAAATAAATAAATAAAATCTTTAAAAAAAAAAATGTGCAGAGAAAACTTACCTAATTTCAATGCCTCAATTTGCTCCCCATGTAGGTTATACTCTAAAGCTTACTAAAATACTTAAAAGGCACAATAAATTCTGTGATCTCCTCAGGGTGTGTTAGTATTATAAATGATCATTTGAGCCTGGGGACTGAGTCCAGAAGAAACTCTGGCCTTCTGGAGCCAGGTAGAAGGTTTCAGAATTTAGAACTAGGGGGAAGGAAGGAGGGAAAGAGAGAAGTCAGGAAAGAAGGAGAAAGGAGGGAAGAAATGGGACATTTGGGAAAGAGCTGCTTGGGACAGGCTTCAGGGACCTAGGTCCAAGGAGCCGTCTTAAGGGTCTGACGGAGAGAAAAAAACAGAAAAAACAAGCTGAGCAACAGTAGGGCAATTCTCTACAAGGGGAGAAAGCAGGCACTCAGAAATTGAGACGGGATCACCAGAGCTCAGGGAACACCAGCAGGTGGGTAGGGGTGAGAGCTAACAGGATTCCAAGGCTGGCATTAGGCTTCACAGGGAAACAAAACAACTGTCACAGCAATGACAGAGAGGTGAGAGGTAACCAATGGCAGCAAGACAGATTATTCATTAGTCCTAGAACAATCTTCAGATCAATAAAGTGAGAACTCACAATCAGAATTACAAGAGAATGCACATGTTATTGCACATTCTACAAAAAGTGATGTTAAAAAACTACCTCTGTGGATAATCTTTTTGTCTCCTGTTTGCGCTGATGTTCTGCTACATTTGCCACAGACTCGGCCAGCTGATAAAGATCTTGTTCCATCGGGGCTCCCATGAAGTTCAGCATGGGAGGCTCCCAACCATTGCGGAACCGTGGGACATATGGTGGGATGAACTGCTCTTTTGGCCACTCTGCTCTGTAGAGGGACATTAAGGCACAAAATTAAGAAATGTATCCATGTTCAAAATTACTTTCAACAAGGTTAGCCACAAAAAACAAAAACATGGCAACAAACAAAATTCTGCTTCATGATCTGTTTTCAGTACACTGCCTCAATTTTCCATTAACTCAATTTTGTAACATGGATACAGGTTTTGAAAATTTGGAAAGGAAGCATGAGGCTAGAAGTGTTAAAAGTATTTAGAACATGAACTTCTCTTGTACCTAAAGTAGTTTCAGATTCTCATCTTTCCCTTCCCTCCCTCCCAACGGTATGAACCCTCCTGGTATCAGATATATCTTTCAAAAGAGAAAACAACAGAGAATATTCTTAACATTTATGATTTTTTAAGTTATAAAATCCCCTAAATGAAACATTACCAATTTTATAAATTAAATTTATCAGTGAGCCATTAATCAGTAAAATCAAGTTAGGACTAATCTGAAATCGTAATCATTACCCATTCATTATTTAATGACTCTAAGTAGGCTTATTTCTACAAGCTCCTAATCACTCATGAGCCACAAAAATAACTGGGACAGAAATTTTAGTTTCATTCCTGCTATATTGTGTTGTTTTATCTTGCACAAGTGAAAGATTAATTCTTCAGGTTATATTTCTACTATGACGAAATGAGCCATTTTTATTCAGATTATTATGTACCTTCATGATCTTTTTATCTTTATGAATTTTTAAATCAGTATATCCATTTCCTAATACTCTTAACAACTAGGATTTTTAAATCTTCTCTTGTCAAGAGCTAGCAGTATATTTTCTATTGATGTAGTTTTTCCAACAATCATTTATATTCTCATTTTGAGGTATGACCCAAAATTAAGAAATTAGAAAGTCTGAGCTTTTTTTATACAAAGAGATCTGATTAATTTAGTAAGCTTCATGGGAAAATACTAAAAGATCCTACCTAGGTTTATCATTAGATTATAAACTATGAAAGTCCAATAGATCTAAGAAATCTATTTAGCCAAGTACAATATACAAATAGCATGATACAGTAGGTTATAATAATATGTAAATAAATTTAAATCTTGTTTTCAATATAAAGGCAACTATGGTGCTTTTAAATAATTTTTTGCTTGGTAATTCATTCAATATATAAATCATATTCCAACACAAGATGCTGCCTAAGTCCAAAATATAAGTTTTATATTTTGTATATAAACATAGTTTATATGTGTTTCAACAGAAGAAAAGGAGGAGTAAAAAAAACTGTGAACTGATCCATTCCTTTCAGGCTAGCCCATTCAAAAGCATTAGGAAGAAAAGCTTCTAAGTGACCATACTGAATGACTCACTCTAACTAGTGAGAGAAATAAGATGATTGGGGTAACTTAGGAAGGCAAAATTATTTATTCACATATCATAAAATGAGAATTTTTTTTTTTTGCCTTGCTCAGGAAACCTTAACACTGTAGTGTTAAATGAGGCAATGCAAATGATTTGTCTTCCACAATCTCTTTACTGACAAAATACGATTTTTAAGATGATCCCCTCATCACAAAGCTATTGGTTCTCCACAGCCCACCTGCTTATTTCCATGTACCTCATTTAACACCATCCCTCCTTGCCCCGTTCCCCACCAGCGCCTCCTACCCAAAGTCAGTATACCAGCCAAACCCATTTTCACTCTCCATTCTCTTGACTTCCTACTTCATGCCCTCCTTCATGCTTCTCTATTAGGAAGGCCCCTTCCCAACCATGTATTTGTGGAAATCCTACTCATCCTGCTGAGAGGCAGTACAGCGAAATGATTAAGAACATCAACTCCAGAGCCAGACTACCAGGTAAAAATCGCAGATCTGCTACTAAAGACTTCCATGGTTTTGAGTAAATTATTTAGCCACTCTTGGCCTCAGTTTTGTTATCTGTAAAATAGGGATAACAATAGTACTTATGTAAAGTTCATGGAAGAGTGCCTGGCAAACACTACCTGTATAGTCTGTACATATATATTACATCATAGACTAGTATTATTATCTATTGATTTTAAATCCCAGCTCTTCTTTGAAAGGGAACTACGCCCCCCCAACCCCCTCGTCAAATCTTCTTCCTCATGGCTCCCCGTTGCCAAACAATAGCAGTTTATTAGTCACTCCTGGTACTTAATATCCCTTACACTTTCTATCTTCTCCACTAGACTACTTTTCAAGGGTTTAGGCTTTTTCATCTGTAATGGCTAGTCTTTTATAAGCAGAAGGCTAAATAAATGTCTCGTTAGATTCATGTAATAACAAAGAACAATACTTGAAGTATTACGGGTATTAAACTCCTACACGTTTACCTGGCTTTCATCCAAGTTTCTCCCAGTGACATCCACAGCTGTCTTTCATCATTGTTGACAGTATAATTTAAGAAATCAATTGTGTCCTTAGTCAGAAGGGGGCTGAGTACTGAACTAGCCAGTTCAGGACCTCCTGTTGCCTGCACCACCTAAAATGATGATGAATCATATTTTAGCAAGAAGATAATGATTAATGTATATTTTCCAAATATGTAAAACCCATGCCAAAAACAAGCACTGTTTTTATAGACTCAAATTTTGATGTGGTGCGGTGTACTCCTGAATGAAAAACAGCTTATTAAGTCAACCTGCCCAGCCCAATCATGACTAAAAATCTAGAATGAAAAGTCAGTAGTTTAACAACTTTCACAGGATCTGTGTATTGGCTGCACAGAACTGTATATTCCCTGGAAAATACTAATGGCTATCCAGAGAATTCTCAGTCAGGTGGTTTAACTATCTCTGCTTTTTGCTTAAAAAATTACATGTATTTTTT
>RCUC01062864.1:0-17909 GCA_003697995.1 Taxidea taxus jeffersonii
ACTAAGCCCCCCTTCTTTGACTGTTAAGTTTGTTTACTGACATTTTCAACACCGGGCAATACAAAGAGTATTTCCTCGTATTAATTCCAAATGTCACAAAGAATGAAATCTGGTCCCAAAGAAGCCTGTCTAACCAGATAAGATGCACTCAGTTAAGAAAAATATATAATGAAAATAAATGTTGCTCTGAAATATAGACCACATAACCTTAGGGATCCTATTCTTTGCCTTTCCCACTATATTATTCAGAAGCTACCTGCCTCTCTAACCAGGCCAGGCTGGGTCAGAATAACTCTGGCGTCTGCTTGGAAGATGCTGACATGTGATGTGAACAGAAGCCTTCCATGTCAGCTAGAGTCCGTGATGCCCACCAAACAGCTGCTAAGATTTTAAAAGAAAAGAAAAAATTTGTTTATAGGTAGGTCTTATAAGTTACCAGAGGATGACCTCTACAGATAATCTATTGATTTTCAAATACACTTCTTCTGCAAATATTTGTTGAGCACCAGGCCAAGCCCAGGGGACACAGTGAAGAGCCAAAGCAACATAGTCCTTGCTTTCACTGGGCTTACAGACAAAAGGAGGCAGACGCACACCAAATTGTCACCTCGGAAGCATATTGATACAGCCTAAGATGGGTGCTCTGAAGAAAAGCAAGAGAGGAAAAACCAAGAGGCTTTCTTGGAAGAGGGGTTTGAAGGATGAGAAGCAGGTGAGTAGAAGGCAGGAGGTGTTCCAGGCAGAGGGGATCAAACTGCATAAGAACCCAAGGTAACAGGGAACATGAATGTGGTCAGAAGGCCAATGGTGCTGCGCCAACGAGGTGGGGGTCGGGTGGGGTTGCTGGGGTTGCTCAGACCAAGGCAAGGGCCTTGCCTTGCACCACGGACTGAATCCAGATGGATTCAACCAGTCAGGTTCCACTGAAGGATTCTGGCTTAACACCCAGTATGTCTCTATCCCCTGCATAACTTCTCAGAATCTGGTCCAAACAAAAGGTATGACACTCTCTGTCCCATGCACATAGCTCTAGCTCACACACCCTCCAGTCGAAGGTGTTGAATATTAACAACAGTCTTCAGTATTCCAAGATCAAGTGGAAGCCTCTAGTTGAAAATAGTTGTCTCTCTCCTAAGCCAGTCTAACATAGTGAAAACCAGGATAGATAAAGATACAGATCCAGATGTAAAATTTCACAAGTAATCCCTTCCTTTAATGAGTAAGTCCCAAAATTATTTTAAATTATGGTTATATTGATACTCAGCTTTCTAAGCACACAATGTAAAATTAAGCTTTACAAGAAAAATGGACCATTTGTGAGAGCATCGGGAGAAAGAGAAAGAAAACCCATGTAACACTGTTTTTCATGATTTCTTCTCCAAATCTTTTAGAAGTCATGATCACCAAATCTTACCACCCCAGCCTGACAGGAAATAGAGATTGAACTAAGCTTATGTGGTAGTCAAGGGATTCAAAAGTATTATTTAATCATGAAAATAGGACATGAAGGAGAAAATGTAGAAAACAAGCATCTCTCTCTAGTGACTATGTTACTATATATACAAAATTAACACAAACAAGACAAAGATTAGTCACATTAAATTAAAAATAGCTATGATATTCTGAATGACGTCAACTATGGGCCACCACACTAAATGCTTTCCAAAGAGCCTCATTGCTTCCTCATAGCATCCTTGGAGTTAGGATCTACTATCATCATCATTTTCATTTTACAGATGAATCAAGAGGAGCTGAAGTGGTTTGTCCAAGGTCACTGTGGTGACCAAAGTCCATTGCTGACCCCAGATAGTCTATTCTCCTTCCTCTGAAGTAATAACATTCCCAATATTCATCTGAACACATAACTTTCCAGAATAAAATCTGGAAATTTCCCAGACTGCCTTATAGCTTAGGTAATCATGTGACCAAATTCTGGCTAGTCAGATGCAAGCAGAACACTGTATGCAGTATCAGGGTCATGAAGGAAAGGGGATCTGCCCTGCCCCTGCCTCCCTCCATTCTGCTCCTAGGACTGCTGCTGGAACAGCCATAGTTCCATTTTTGACAGTGGGGATGAGGTCACTCACCACATGGTTGAAGAATGTGGTAGAGGGAGCATGGCTTGAGAGCTTTGTAGAGCAGAGCCTCTGCCATAGCCCTGGACTACTTATCTTGCTAGGCATCAATTACATAAAAGTAATAAACTTCTATCTTATTTAGATCACAGTTTTGTTTTGGTTTTGGAGGGGCAGGGGCAGGGCACAGGCTCCCTTGCTTGCAGCAAACTGTAATCATGGCTGCCACAGTCCCATAGAGACAAGTGTGATACTCCGAGGAAATTATTTAACCTCTCTGTTTCCTAGTCTATAAACAAGATGGGTCATACCTATAAACAAGATGGGTCATACCTATCTCAGATTGTTGTGTGAATGATGAAATAAGATGTAATCATAATATTTAATGCAGTCCTGACATATAATAAGCCCACTATAAATGTTAGCTACTACCGCTATATTCCTCATACAGGAACTCACAGTAAACTCTCACAGAATTGATGAATTTCACAAAATTCTCTCCATAACAATCACCAGAGTTCCAACATTCAGCCTCTGCTTTAAGTTGTGGGCTGCATAATTGATACTGTTGGAAGTTGCAAGGGTTCATCTTAGAGCTGATATTGAAGATCCTTCTAGAGATAACATGAGTATTCCTCAAGTAACGCCAAAACACCTGAAGGGAGCTGGAATTAATGTCTGTGGATCCATGAACCTAGGCAGCTGTGGGACCCAGTCATCTTCCCTTTCAGACTGCCTTCTGCTGTCCTTTCCACTTCCTGATAATGTCTCCCCTAGACTGGCCAGCCCTCTACTCCTTAACTTCAAGAACACCAAGACTATCTAAGGGTCAGTGGATTTTCTCCCGATCCCACCAACCTTCTGTAAGCACGGAGAGTGCTGGTAATGCTGGTAGAGCTCTGTGTCTAGCCCCCTGGAATCAGGCACTAAGAACTCTTACACATATGGAGGAGTTACATCTTAGCCAGGAAGTCAGATCCTAAAGTTAGCGTGAAAGGCAAAAATCACACGAATCAAAACCACCCTTGAAAATCCCTCACATCATCCATAAAGCATTACGTAGGTGGATCTGTGCTTATAACCCACCAGAATTTGAGAATGACTGAACAGGACTAAAGAAAGTCTCTATGCTTGTATCTGGACCTTCAAACTCTCCTGCTTTTAATAAAATTCTTCAGTCTCTCATATGCTTGGGGATAGGAGGAGACTCTGACAAGTTCTTCCTTTGCTTTCTTGGTATTAAGCCATATAAAACCTCAGTAGAGGTACTAGATTTGCTTCGTGGAGTGAGAAATGAGATAATGTTTATGAAGACATTCCTAACAGAATCTAGCACCCAGCAAGTGGATCAATAATATTTCCTGGATTTGAATCTAGTACTTGCTCAATTTAGACCCACAGACACAGTGTTCTCTGAAAATCTGGGGAGAAGAGTCCAGCAGCTTCTCCTCTCTCCAAGTTGGCATTTCTAGTCATGGCCTCACTGACCTGCAACCCAGCCACCACCTTTTGTTAGTGAGAGCATCGCATGACTCCTATGGTGCAGGTGACATCTTACTCTTAACTTGGGCAAATTTAAGGTGTTTGCTTCTTTTTTCCAGCATAAACAAGCTTTTAAGCAACATTAAGGCAATCAAAAGAACTGTGGTTCACAGAAGTTCACCATTTCTTCTGAAGAACCGAGGTACCAAGAGCTCTGTACCCATGACTGGGATACCACTTCTGGGGCTTGGCAGGGGCAGGGGGTGGGACAGCTGGTACACACCTGCCAGTCATCCAAACCCTGAACACAAGGCATGAGATCAATTTTTAACTCTATCCTTGATCAAAATGGACTTGGCTGGAGCACTCACAAAAAAGCAGAACTTTCTTGATCTTTACGTTGACCTAAGAAGGAAAAAAAATCTCCACAGATGAATAAGTTTATGGACCTTCATCCACAGAAAACCACAAACACAACTGAGATCATGTCTTAGTGGGAAAACTCAGCTCAAACTCTAGAGCAGCATGTCCACTAGAAAAAGAATGAAAGCCACAAATGCAAGTCATATGCGCCATTCTAAATTTTCTGGTAGCCACATTTCAAAAGATGAAAATAACCAGGTAAATTAATTTTAATAAATATGTTTTATTTAATTCAACATATCCACAATATTCTTATTTCAACATGCAATCAATATTTTAAAGATAATGCTGTATTTACGATCTTCAAGACCCAATGTGTCTTTCAGACTTTATACCTACATTTGAACAAGTCTAGCTAGTGGCTACCATATTGAACAGTATAGTTCTAAAAGAAAGGTGACAGACTAACAACCCACAGACTCATTTGGTTTTGGCTTTCATAACGATTTAATTTTTTAATGAGTTGCCATTACTTAAAGTCAAATTTCACATGAAAATGCCAACTCCTGGCTTCTGTTGAAAGATCATATTTGGAAACTCTGGGAGTTGATGCCCCAGTAGCAAGGAGCAGGTAGAGCTGAGATCCCGCCCTAGCACCTCCCCCTGAAAGGAGCATTTGCTTTCCAATTGCCACTGTTCCTATCTGTCCCCATTGCTCTAATTCCTTACACTTCCTGCCTGGCTGTACCCCAGTAGGCGAAATAAATAGCACAGCCACCACCAAGAGATAACATCAAAACTATTGGCTTGTTTAATGTGGTAAATTTTGAAAAAGAAATGTATTTATGTATTTGTACTTTATTTGTTTTCCTCTCACTTGACATTTATGTTACCATGAACCCTGAATTTAAATGGGGTCATGTACACAAAGAAGAAACAAATCCCTGCTTATTGATTCAGGAAAAGACGGAAATCAGCCTAGGGAAGGAAGGGATCCTGTTTACTCTGCTTTTCAAATAACTGAAGACACAAGACCGAGAAGGCTATGAGGAATCAGGGCACCTTGTTATTCAAATACTTCACTAAAAAGACCCTGGTCTCTAAAAATACTAGGATATACAAACGTTTTTTGGTCTGTTTTGCTTATTCCCCACATGTCTAATCGCCCATCAGTCTCCTCTCTGTGGCTCCCGTTTCTCTGAGGTTGGTTTCCTCTCTGCCACCAGCCCAGTCAAGACCTCTGGGAGAGGGATCGTGGTGGCTCCCAGCACCTCCCACCTTTAGCCTCATCTCCTTTTTTCTGTCTCCCTAACACTGGCCATTTAAAAGTCTTCTACCACATCTCCCTGCTACCTATTTTCTCACCTTATCAAAATCCTCCAGAGACATCCAGATTTATTCCAAGGTCTCAACTGAAAGTTCAAGTCTTTTTCCATCAACTACCCTTCTGGTTTCTTCACATCAGGCTAGTAACAACATTAGCCATACAACAACAGTAATAATACGGTGGCTTCAGCTGTGGTGTGGGAGTTCGCTTCTAAAGTCAGTGTATAAAAGTAAAACTGCATGGAGTCAAAGCAATCTTTGAAAATCCCTTAAGCTACACATCGAGTGTGGTATATATGCATTTACAACCTTACATGTTAATATCTATATACAAAGGTCTGATCTGGCAGACTTATATTTACAGCTCACTCGGGGGCATATACATAGTGGGAGGGAGAACACTATTTAAACCGTTCTTTTCCTCTTAGCTTTCTTTTCTCTTTTTTATGTTTTGTTCAACGACACATAGTTGAAATCAGAAGGATAAAGGCAGGCACAATGAAAATCGACTGTGATAGTAATTTTATAATAAATACCACTAGCTAAGCACTTATAATGAATCGAGCCCCAGCCAAACACTTTGTAAATATTCTCTTATAATCTTCACAAAAAACTCCCTGATTTTTGTCATTCTTTTACTCCTTATTGTATAGGAACAGACTTGGAGTCGTCAAGGAACTTGCCCTAAGTCTTGTAGCGAGTAAGGAGCAAGGTCAGGAGTTGGACCCAGGTCTGTCGATGAATCCCTCTTTTCAGTAATAAAGCCAAAGTCTGCAGCTTCATTCCTCTGGTCTTCTGACCACATACTGAAAATATATCTATAATTCCCATCAATTGAATTTGAGCATTCACTCACCTCCTCTCCATAAGGCTCTAAGCCATTGCAGATCTTGGACATGTCCTACATATCCGTTTCTCCAAACATTTCTGTGTCTTCTCCAATCAGGGAACGTCCAGTAAGTGTTTACAGATGGCGAGTGTTTAGTACCAAAAGTTCAGAAGACACCCAAACCAACCATAATTCCCACGACTAGGGAAAAGTTTTTAAATGTTTATTATTTAGTGGGGGGAGGACTCCCCCATTCTCTCTCAAGACTCCGTGAGAAAACACTTTAGTAAGCCACTACATAATTTACATTTTCTCATCTTCTTCAAAAATTAGAAATCTCTGTATAATTTCCCACAACATTTAACCGGAGAATATTTAAACTAAGAAATGTCTTGTGGATATAAATGTCATGCTCATATAACTAAGTATGTCACGTCATATAACTGAATAATACTCCTAATCCTACACTTTCTGTGAGTATCTGGTAACAGTACTGTAAATATAAATGAAAAGAAGTAATAATTTATGAAAACTGATTTGCATTTCCAAATATAAAATGTGTAAAATCCAGCTAATTAGCAAGAGTCAGGACTGAGGTGTTTCTATAGCAACTATAAAAACGCTAAATTATTTTTTCTCCAAAGTGTTTCATATCTGCCTCATTAATGTTTGTTTTTCTCATTTGTTTTGTGGATATTTCCAAAGTGAAAGGTTTCAAAGATTGCAAAGATTCTCTGCTTTGCCACAAAGTTCAAGGAGAGGTTTCCCACTGGAAGGGTCTCGAGCGCCAACGGCGATGTGCGTGAAAACTATATTTGGTAGAACATCTTTCATACCAGTGGCTCCATCCTTTGTTCCTAGCTTTCTCCTAAATGCTCTTTTTCTCTTATCGCCCCTGATTGTTCTTAGAGCATCTGCTAAAGAGATGTGAACCTAAGGTCAGTTTTTCATCTTGCACCCTTTGCTGCCACCCCCATAGTTCCTAAGAGCACCTGACCCAGGCAGCAGTGTCCATTCAGCTGAGGATGATAAAGAGCCCATAGGAACGGCTGTGGGAAGCTTGGGCAGTGACCTCGGCTGCTAGGTCTCAGTTTCCCCTTCTGAAAATGAGGTGGATGGACAATAGCCCATCTCTCTCATCCTCTGCAGGTCTTTTTAGAGGCTCCCTGTTGCTTTCCATGTCAATCAAATCCCTTTGCCAGGCTTTTAGTCTTCCCCCCTCAACCCAGACCAGCCCCACCTTAAGTTTATAGCCCAGAATTTCCATGAGGCAGCAGTTCTTAACCCCGGGTCAGGGAATCAACGGATGGGCTTCAACGACACCCTGAGCTACTTGAATTGCATGCAAAAAAATTTTTATTTCAGTGCAACAGCGCAAGAGATTGAGAAGGCAGTACTAGGCTCTAAATTCCCTGAGGGTAGGACACTGTCTTACCCACCTGTGTCCCCAGAGCCCGGCACAGCACTCAGCAAGACAAGATTCTGCCTTAACCCAGCGGTCTTTTATGGAGTTCCCCAAACCCATTCTGCTCAATCCCCCTGCAACCCTTCACGCTCTGCTTTCTGGGGGTCGGGGGACCCTCTGCCTTCCCCTCACTTCCTCCTTGCTGCTGCTCTAGGCTGCTGCACACTTACCATATACACTGTATCCCTTCCTTAAACTTGCATCAGAGTCATAACCCGTACCACATAATGACTCTGAGCAAGGTTATCTTTTCTGCTGTCGACCCTTCACAACCAGATTACAAACTCCCTGAGGCAAGAATCATGCCTCATAGGATTCTCCTCTCCTTTGCAAGTGCCTAGCACAGTACACCTCACAAAGTGAGCAGATGCTCAGTAAATGTATCTGACCAAGGCAGACTAGGGCAGTTGAACAACGAAAGTTATTTAATCGTCTAATTGTGCAACTAACATGTACAATAGGAAGAAAACACCCGTACATAGCATAGTAGTTATGCTGACAAGTATGAATATACTTAATATGGCAAGCAACTTGATCTTATCTGCAATGACCTTTGATCCCTTCCTGAGAAGCAGGGCCCTCCTGTGTGCTTCAGTCTTCTCTGCCTGTGCTTCTGGTTATTAATTCATGCCTAGTTCATAATCCAAGCTCGGTAGCAACTTTGAATTCATTCCCAGATTTCTCTTTGCAACTTCCCTGCTTTAATTTAAATTTGGTTTCAATGTTAAAACCAAAGACCCTAATATTCAATTATTCTATAAAGGAGTTTCCCAATGTTTGACTGGGTGTTGGTGGAGCTAAAATATCTTAACCTTGGGGCGCCTGGGTGACTCAATAGGCTAAGCGTCTGACTCTTGATCTCAGCTCAGGTCTTGACTTCAGGGTTGATGAGTTCCAACCCCACGTTGGGCTCCGTGCTCAGCATGGAGCCGAATTAAAAACAAACAAATAAATAAATCATCTTAACCTTGAAGGATATTCATTTAATCTCTCAGCCAAATGAAGGGCAATTGCACTCACAGGGGTGGGGAAGTGGTGGAGAGAAAGACAGAGACTGATGTATGCTGAAGGTTATAAATTGCTCTTATTTCTTAAAACCTTGGATTCTAAACAGAATTCTCTTCTGATGCTCTAATCCCCTAAATTCTGTCCAGTGCCAAACAGAACAATCACACAGAACAATGCATAGAGCTCTGACTTATGGGTCCACCTGTGCACGGGTAACCAGGCAACAGAACGCTGTGGCACACAATTCATGAACACAGACCATCCCGTATGTGAGCCCACAGGCATAGGGAGGTGTGTATAAAGGCAAGTGGGCTTTCCCTAAGAACCACCCAGCTCCACTGAACTTGAAGCCAAGTTTAATCAAATACTAATTCCCAGTCTTTTTGTTGGATGTTATTTATACTTTCATAAAGCACATGGCATCACGTCTAAATGATCATGAACAATAAGGATATCCTTAAAGGACTGTACTGTTGACAAAAAGCATATACAACCAACCCAGCTGGAAGGGATTCGCTTAGAATGCCCCTTTAGCAATAGCTGTAATAATTTAATACCATTAGTCTCCGTCTCAACTGTAAATGGCCTTAATGGACCCTGCAGTGTTCCCTCAGATTATATACCGATATTGGGGCACAGCTTTTATGCTCACATTACCACTGCTAATTGTAAAGCCCTTGCGTTGGATACACTCGAGTGTTGCAATAAGTGTCTTCGGTTAACTTCTTTAGGGCACCGCTTTAAAAGGAGCACTTGTCAACGCAGTAGGAAAGGCAAGAGGACATTTCATCTGCCCTCAACGTCGAGGGGGATCCTGAAAGCTCTGACTGTCTCGTTCCTCACTTCTCAGCAACAAGCGCTGTTGCTTCAAAACTTGTTCGCAGCCATCTCCTCAAAGGATTTATTTTGATAGTTCATGAATGTGTTGTCACACAGCATAATTAAAGCTTACAGAACTATTATCAAAACACAGAGGAAATGTGCTCAGGGAGGCTGATGGCTACCCGGCCCCTGTGTCGGCTGCTTCCCACAGGATGTGCGCTGACTGACCAGCTGGCTTCCAAGTTCTGACACTAGGCATATGGAGGAAAGCGAGGCCTCGGGGTAAAGTGCGCGGGCAGGCTTCAGTGAGCAATCAATTACGAGTAACAGCCAACCCCCTCTCGGTGACTGTATATATTCCCACCATCACACACTGCCAGCTTGCCTCTATTTTGAATGCAATAAAACTTGTAGGGAGCCGGCTCATGTGAGACTCTTAAAGATATATGGTAGGGATTAACCATAAAAACACTAATTAAGGATGGGCTAAGGAATTAGAGGACAGGCAAAAAGGCTTTCTGCCTCGAAGTTTGTAGATAATGAAGAAGGAAAGACTAAAAACGGTCTTCTCTGCTTTTCTGAAGACTGGACCTTAGGAAGGAGGGACAGGCTGCTTGGCAACGCGATGTCACATGTTTCCCAAAGCACATCGTCCCCTCAGTGGTATTAAAGAGATGCGGATGGGCAGATGGACACAGAGGAAGAGAACAGAACATGCAAGAAGTTTTTTATTCAAAGGTTTCTCTTTTTTAGCATTTGACTTTAAAAAATATTTTGTAATTCACTGAATAAAATATGAAAAGGAATTGTGAAATTAAATGATTATATTTCCAAATGGCCCTGAATTTGGACCTTGCCTTCCCACCTCTCCCTTCAATATAGCAAACTTCCTGGACTTATTTCTCTGCTTTGGGAATTGTGAAAGCTTGGGGCCATTTACAGTAATAAAAAGCTATCCTTCACTTGTAGAAAAGAGAACTCTTAAGCAAATATTAATTTATTTTCTATATCAGTGCCAGGATTTTCTCACTAAAAAGAATACCAAGTTTGTGCAAGTCATTTTTAGCAAATAATTTTAGACAAAAGAAGAAAATGAAGAGACCACTGAGTGCTCATTTTATTGTGGGATATGATAGTTACATGATAGATACAGTACTAAAAACCTGTGAAACAGGAATTATGCCTATTGTACAGATAGGGCAATGAAGCTCAGACAGAACAAAAGTGAAGCCTTCTGACTCGTAAAGAAAATGCTGAAACTCAAACCCAGGCTATCTGATGCCCAAGTTATTTTTTCATAAGTCTTCCTATTGTCTTTCTTCCTTAGACTGATATTATGATATGCATGAAGCCCGTTATGTTCTGGGCCCTGAAAACATATTCTCAAGGAGTTAAGTCTTTGGGACATAGGAGCCCCTTCTCTACCATATTACATTCGTAAAGGTACTACTTTGTATGGTTTGAAACATGTAGTTGTCGATAGGAAAGAATTGTGCTTGATCTTTACCTTACTTTGCCTTTTACTTACACAAACAAAATTCTAGATGCTACTTTCTATACCCCCCCCACTCTGTTCAAATTTACAGGGAAAGCCAGAAGCATCCTAAAAAAACAGCCAAATGTATTACTTACTATGAAAGAGCATGAAGTATGACAGAGAGACCCCACTGATAGGAAATCAATCCATTTAAAAATAATCAGGCTTTGCCGTCTAAATAAAACCATTCTAGGTTAAATGCAGAGGTGAGAAAGAGAGCAGGGAATGGGGGAGAGGAGAGACAGGCACATGAGAAGGAAGCATGTTTTCTTAACAATTCACAGCTTTCTGAGTTTGTTTCTTTGGAATCAAAATTCTTTCTTTAGATTGCTCCTGGGATTACTCAAGAAAGGAAAAATGAACTGTTGGTTAAAAAAAAAAAATAGCCGTCTAAGATAAGAATTTTGTTTCCTAGCATGGGAAGGCCAACAGTATTCAGACAAAATCTCCGTGATTTGGGCCACCCCTGATGTTGAGATCCTAGAAAGCTCCAGACCCCACAAGCCAACTTCCAAAGGCTCAACAGATTCAAGCAGAGAAGCCACCAAGGTCACTTTTCATAGATTTATAATTGCTTGCTAGAAGATGCTTCCTGAGAATAGAAACCTCACCTTCACAAACTTTAACCTGCTCAACAGTTGACAACCTTAACTATAAAATGGTACAGCTGCCAACCAGAACTTAAACCTTGGCATAACTATGTAATTTTTCCAATTTAATGGCCCTTGCTTGATATATTTTTGGAATTTCTCTTTTAGAAATTCCCTTATAGTCCTACCACAAAAAAAACCAAACACACACACAAAAAAAAAACTATTACTCATACTTCATAACCAAATGCAACAAAAAAAAATCACCCAAGTTGACCACTTGCTTGATTTCTAACATTCAGCTCTTTCTAAACACAGCTGCCAAAAATGAAGACTTATCTCTATCAAGGATATTCAAAGTAACATGCTTCAGACTGAGGGCAAACCAAGGTTTAAAGAAATCATATAAGCTCATGGCTTCCCAAAGGGCAATTCCTCAATTAGATGTGTAAGTGAGGATACGTTTCTTTAAAAAATAAATACGTCAAAGGACTCCTTGCTATTTATGCTTTATAGAATCACTTTTAAGTGAGACTGATTGCTATTCAGAAGTATTCTCCATGGCCCCTGGATTTGGAAGTAGACATGAAACAATAAAAGTGAGGCTCATGGGCCAGCTGAAATGGCCAGGGATCAACCACTGACAACTGAGCCAGAACCTGAACCTGGCATTTACATACCAACATAAGTAAAAAGAGCCATCTCTTCTGCAAGACTTCCGTTCCCAAGACTTTGCTGTGGCCAAATGGAAAGTGTCTATTGGTATGAAGGCGTATCAGGTGCCTTGTTGTCAGGCCCTTGTGCTACTTACAGGAAATACACAGAAGACATTGCAAAATCCTCTGACCAGCAAAGCCATGCATTTCTCCAGTCAGCCAGGCACACTTAGCCCACACAGAAGGAACTCTCTGACCTCCCTTTCCAGAGCAGAGGTCAAAGGAGACTGAAAGTGAATCACTTCCTTGGTGTGGTAGCTTATAATGGCCTTTCCTTGACATCAGGTGCTAAGCTCCCCTGCCTCTGCTCTTCTTATATTTTACACTCTCTGATTGATGTTAGAGAATTCTCCCACAAGGAAAGCGATTAAGTGATTTCCAGAGAGGAAAAGGGGCTACAGAGGTCTCTAAGCGAGCACGCAAGATGCCCAAGGAAATAATCTGGGATGTCCCAGCGCAAAATTCTGTAACTATTGCCTGAGTATGTGAGTTATGATTTTTGTTTTTCCTGCACAGTGTATACATGAGGTGACATGCTTTATCTATTGAAGCTGATTTATCCACACTGCTTTATTGTTGACCAGCTTTTATTTCTTCCTTAACCTTATTAACCCTTGCTAGTATTTGACAGCTTAACACCCTCCATCACTCGGCAACATTCACTCTGAGAACCGACGTGGAACTAATAGCAGCCCTTTTATTTCCAATCTTTGAGGTCAAGAGCAGCTGCCCTAGTCTGAACCCTGAAAGATTTTTCTATAGGTAGTTCTCTTTCAATGGGCCATCTCCTTAATGTATCTCTACAGGTCTGTCTGAATGTTTGAAATGAGATGTGATTCCTGCTAACTTTAGTCACCACCAGCATGTATGTTAGGAGAGGAAAAATATGTTTTACCTTTGGGAAAAAAAAAAAATGCCCTGAGAATTCAGGTGAAACAACTTGGTAATTTTCTTCTTGGGCCTTTTATCACTTTTCAAGTTACATCCAAGGAGTGTCCATTTGGGTCCACACCTTTGATTGTCTCAACAAAATCCACTAGTGAAACAAACGCACAAACTTCCATTACCCGGTGTAAGTGTGAATGAACCAGAGCATGGTGGGTGGGATTTGCTAGCTCCGTTTCTCAGCCTGGATTGATTAACTCTAATAAATCCAGGGAGGTGATGTCAGATGATGCCCGTCAAGCTGGATCTTACAGCCCAGTTGTTTATTATTTCACACTGCCCCAGGCTCAGTCTTCGACATTCACCACCCTAAAAGGTCATGAAGTCAAATTCTACAGCCAGATTTAGCAAGTATTTTGGTGAGCAGACTCCTGCGTTAATGAAGACTGGTTTTCTTACCATTCAGACCTAGGGAAAAAAATTCTAGGTTGAATACAAATATCCCCAAATTAGTAAATTCACACTTTTAAATAGCCAGGTCAGGATAAGAACATTTAAGACCACAGGAGACGGAAGAGGATATAGAGGGAAACCAGTCAGCACTGACAAACCAAGCAAACAGAAGACTTAAGAATGATGGGGGCAAAAATAACATTTCCCACCAGCAAAGATGGGAAAACCTGAGCCAACAGCCAACAAAGTCCATGGCACAAGCACTCCATTAAAGGGCACTCCTAGGATAGCCGCCATTGTTCTTACCATCCCAAAGATGCTCCAGGCTTTTGTTCCCCAGCATAAAAAAAGACTCAGAAACTAGGCTCACAGTTCTCCATTCTGTGTAAGTCAGAACTACAAGCCTTAGAAGCAATCCACATTCCCAAACTTTTCTTTCCCTAAGCTTAATACAACCCTAGATAATTGAAATCAATGACATCAGATCAGCAATTTTTTTTCCTAGAACTCCTACCTGGGAAGAATATAGCATGATAGACAAGCATAAGGTCAGTGCCACTTTCTTTATTTTCTAGCCATCAAACCTTCCTTTGTCTGCCCCGCACCCTCCCTGTGTCTCTAAGATAAGAGAGGAAAATAGACATCTGTCTACAGCACACACAAATTTCCACTGGGGGTGGGGGGGGGGGAAATTCAACAAAACAAAAAATGAAGAGAAAGAAGAGATAGGGTCTATTTCATTTGGTTTGGACCCTGCCTAATTTCCATTAACCCCACCCAGTTGGCTTTTCTGGCCTCAAGCATCTATCTGGACCATTGGTGCCTATTCTCATGGCTGTCCCAATCCATTTGCCCCTCCATTAGAAAACAGGAAGAGGGTATGCCCAGCATTTCAGCAGAAGCAGCGCCACTGTCTACACAGCCTGAATTTTTTTCGTAAACAAGAAATCCCTACTTGCACACTACTCCCATCCTTCATTGTTGAGTAACATATGGACAATATGCTCACTCTGATGACCTCAATATTTCTTAGAGACTTACTAAATTCTTCCTCCTACTAATATATGGTTTATCCTAGAGAAGGCCTAGACCCTATACCCTCCTAGTTAGACCTACTTCTCCAAGTCACTGTTGAAATATCTTTGAGGAGTCTTCCCAGACCACCGCTCACCCCCTCATCAGGTTAGGCTGCCTGAGATACATAACAGTCAACCCTCAATAGATGTTTACCGTCATTCTCTCCTGCCTTACCAGACTTGTGTTTCATAGGCCTGAGAATGGAAAAAAAAAAAAAAAAATCCTAAGAGGAGCTTCTTGAAAATGTAAATTCTCAGTCACATGTTCCTAGAAATTCTGATTCTGGCAGAGGCTTGGGAAACTTCATTTGACCCAAGAGATATGGAGATTCCAACACAGGTGATCCTTAGCACTGCCCTAAAACATTAGCCCCATGAGGGCACAGTCCATGTCCTAATCAGCTTACTCAGCATTATGCCTGGCATATAGCTGGCACTTGAAAAACACTGAATTGGGGCACCTGGGTGGCTCAGTGGGTTAAAGCTGCTGCCTTCGGCTCAGGTCATGATCCCAGGGTCGTGGGATCGAGCCCCGCATCGGGCTCTCTGCTCTGCGGACAGCCTGCTTCCTCCTCTCTCTCTGCCTCTCTGCCTACTTGTGATTTCTGTCTATCAAATAAATAAATAAACTCTAAAAAAAAAAAAAACACTGAATTGAAATAAGGACATTCTGATTCCAGCTTCCTCCTCCTCTAGTCTTAATTCTGCAGCCCTCACACAACAGTTGATCAACAGGGTGGAACATTGCTGAATCTCAGATCTTCGCAGCTCCCGAGCTGTACAAAGTACGTTCAAGGTTGTCATGCTCAGGGTTCCCCCAGCTCATATGGATTTTTCATTTATTCTCTTTTGGAAGAATGAACTTCAGCCCATTCCTTTTCCAAATAAAGGTTGCAAGGGAAAAACTGACATGAACTTGGCAAATAAGGGTTTCTATTATTAAAAGCAGGTTGAAGCTGAAGCTTTGTGCAACTGCTTCCTACTTTCTGAAGTGTCTCTATTTTAAGTGTGTGGATAGTGCTTGAAAAATCCCAGTAGGCTCTAGATGAGAGACGTTCATCCTCATTAACACTAATGGGAGCTGGGCTCATGCACTAAAGGAAGAACACATCCTCTGGGCCAAGCCTAGTGGGTGGCAGGATGGGAACAGGGAGACTTGAGATGGAGATGGGGGAAAGAGAGAAGAACACTTGATTTCCTTCTGTGCAGGCACTAAGTGATGAGATAGAGAGAGAAAAACCAATTAAAATGGACTTCTAGGCTAAGAAAGTTGAAGCTTCTAAAAAGATGCCATCAACACTCTAAGCAATTGAAATGATATCGTATTGGGGGTGGGGGAGTATATGAAACACTTATTCACTCACCATATATGTAATTAGTGTATGCAGGGCTAGAATGTAATGATGAACAAGAAGAACAAAGTACCTGTTCACAAAAAATTATCATTCTATGGATGGAAGGGAGAGACTCATACCATTAACAAGGAAACAAATAAGATATTTCTATGAGAGCGGGGCTTCATCTGTTTTGCTCACTACCATATCCCCTTAGCCAAGTAAAGTAATATGGGCTCAATAAACGTTAGTTAAAGGATGAATGGAGGGTTGGATGGATGGAAGGATAGAAAGGAAAGTGAGAGAAAAAGTGACCAGGGAAGGTTTCTCTGAGAAAGTGACATCTGAACTAAAAGCAAGAAGCAGTCATGATTGTTCTGCAAGAAAAGTTCCAGAAGGAAGAAACACCAAGTTCCCAAGGTATAAATGGGTTTGGCCTGTCAGAAGAAGGCCAGGGAGGCTGAAGTATGGTAGAAGTGACCAGGGGCAGTGGAGACAGTGGCAGGGGTGGAGACTAGAGCCCAAACAGGGACACAATGAGGACCAAGAATGGAAAATGGAAAACAGTAGGCAGTTGTGATAGTAAATTTATCCATCCAGCTAGCGTTTTCAGAACCTCTGATGCATAAATTACTCAATGTCAGTTGTTGTGGAGAATACAAAGCCTCCTTTACCACAATGGGCTTAACCAGAGTTTTATAAGAATGAAATTTTAGGTATTCATTTTGCAAACAAAATGGAAGAATAAATCACATGTGTTTCCCAACCCTAAAATATGTAGAAGACATTATTTTTTGATAGCTATTACTTTTATTATATAAAGATTTAAACAAACTGATTATGAAAATACTAAGATTCCAATACAGAGATCCTCAATGAGAAGGAAATGTGGAAGTCATAAAGAAGGACATGTAAATAACAAATGCAAACATGAAAAAATGCACAACCATTAAATTAAGAAAAAGTAAATTTAATGATAATGCACAGCATTGGCAAAGATCTAGAGAAACTGGTACTCACACAAATAATCAATAGAATTGCGCACAGGGAACCCAAGTTGTTGGAAAACCATTTGACGTTACGCATTGAGAACCACGAAAATGTTTGTAATGTCTGAAAAAGTAATTCTTCTTCTGAGATTTAACACAAGGCTTTCAAAGTATTTTCTACAAAGGCTTAGGGCTCTGCAGAGGAGCCCCAAGGCCTCTGGCAGTTTGAAATGGGGAGAGGGGATTTAGATTCCCTACCCCATGATAACAAGCAGAGTCTGTTTTATATATTCGGAATCCTTATAGAACAGAGTTTACTTGAGAAGAGATTTCTGATACTTAATTTTTTAAAATCTATTGTTTCAAAAAAATACAGATTATAAAAATAACTATAAATATGAATATGTACATCAGTATTATTTGTAATACTGAAAAATGAAGAAACCCAACTTAAACAATAGGAAAATAATTTATTATCCATTAAATTTGAGCTATTTAGAGACATGGAAAATGACATATAAATATATATGACAAATACCAGAATGATATATATATAATGAGAATTTGAAACAAAGAATACATGACTATAGTTATACCAGAACTTTTTAAAAGTCCACCCTAAATTAAAAATACAATATGATGAGTACAGTTGGATTGTGGGGGTTTTCTTTCCTTTTTTTTATTTCTCTCCCAATTTTTCAGTAATGTTGTTAAATTACTTTTATAACTTATTAAAGAAAAAATGTTTAAAAATAACCTTGATGGCCAGGGGCCCATGCATTTTTATTTCTCTCTGCAACTCAGCATCCAGCAAAGGACTGGCATAGAAGAGATACTCCATAAGTACTGGTTGAATAAATAGATATATTTTTAAATTAAAATCCAACCACAAAAGAAAGCAGTAGAAAGAGGCAGGAGGGATTCCTTCTGGAGGGGCTAGAGGAAGGCCTCCTGCAGAA
>RCUC01062869.1:0-21158 GCA_003697995.1 Taxidea taxus jeffersonii
AAAAAACTGGAGAAAAACTCAGAAAAACTTATCAGGAAGCAGGAAGCAAGTGGGTAGTAAGGACTAGAAGCCGCAAGTGTGGACTATTCTTTCAAAGATTTTTGGATTTTTGTTAAAAGGAAAGTTAAAGAGAAATGGGACTTGGAAAGACTCACAAGGTCAAGGAAAAGATACTTTTTAGGGTGAGTAGGACTTAAGCTTGATTATAAATATCTTGTTCTCCTTCTGAGAATGGGTGGAACCCAGGGCACCATCCTCAAACTACACCCCCAGATGCTGGGGATGGAACAGGGTGAGGTGTGACCCCTGCAGGTGCTCCAGAGCCTGGAGCTAAGAGGCCAAGAGGCAACGGGAGTCACAACCTGGGCAATGATCAGTCTGAAGGGGTCAGGCAGAGGGGCACAGGCCAGGTAGAAGGAATGGGATGCTCTGAAAACCAGGGAACTCAAATAAAAGTGAGAGTCTTCCTTAAGGTGTGGGAAGTGGGACTAGAGAAATTCTTTGAGGGGAGGGCATGGGATAGGTGAAGAAGCACATGTGGGGAGAGACTGCAAAGTGCTCTGAGCACTGCTCAGAAAACCCAGGCTCACACCCCTTTCCAGTAGGTGGATTGGGTGGAAGTCCCTTCAGATCTGCCGACAATGTTTCCTCCATGACCTTGGCCACCCTTCCACATTGGCTCTGGGCTCAGACATGCAGGTTGTTGTGCCCCATGGGGTACTAACAAATGGGGTGCAGCAAAGGCTTGGGAAGCTCTTGCACAATTTGGACTTGCTCGCCTTTCCCCTCAGCCACCACACTAAGAACAAGTCCAGGCCAGCCCATGGGCTGAGGAAAGACCGTGGGCTTAGCTGTACTGTCCCTCCAGCTGATAGCTACCACTGGGTGCCCACCAGGTGAGGGGGCCTAGTCAAGCCCAGCCTGTAGACTCATAAGCCAAATAGATGCTGAGTGTCTTGGGCCACTAGGCTTTGCAGTGGCTCATCATGTGGCAGAATGACGGCAACAGATGACTGCTACAAGACTAATAACACAGGGTACTCAACAGCTCTGACAATTCCTTCTCTAAAACACTAGATCCCCCAGCACACACTCGGGCTGTGGGGCTGATAATGAGAGATGGGTGGGCTACAGAAACTAGGAGCAGAAAAAAGAAACCACATGAGTCCCTAAACTTGGAAGGCCATGACCATGCTCATCTTGGCCAACTTGACGGGTCCTAACCTGACATCCAAGCGGGAAGCCTGTCGGAATTTCCCACATGGGTGTCTCTCTCAGCCCTTAGACCCAGTAGGTATAATCTTTGTACCCATATAACCCTAGTTACACCTAGGGATACCCTAAAGGTGTTTCTAGGTGGCCTGTGGCTCTTTCAGATACTGACCAGCGAGGAGCATCTGAGACCAATGGAGCAAGCTTAGACAAGACAGATGAGAGTTTCATCCACAAGTTGGCCTGCCCCCATGATGTAGTTTTGGAATGTTTTGGTGAGGTTGGTGGAGTCCAGAGCCAACAGCCAAGAAAGAATTCTTGAGCCATCTCGGGTGCAACACGGTGGTTTTATTACAGCTTGGGGACAGGACCCATGGGCAGGAAGAGAGGCTGCCCTGGGATTATGAGGAGCCACTGATTATATCCTTCAGGGCTGGGGGTTAGTAAAGATAAGGAAAGTTTCAAAAGGACTTTCATATGCTAAAGAAGACTCCTGGGATACCAGGGCCCTGCTATTGTCAAACCCAGGTTGTTTTTCTCCTCTAGCAAAGCACTTATATTCAGACAGCTGGGAGCTTCCTGGAGGAACAGGATACTCTGCAGGCCTCAAGCATTTGTTTATGAGCTGCAGGTTATAAGGACATTCCATTTTATCTGCATTTCCTTCTGCCTTTGTTTTCCACATCACCCAGCGTCTAAAAGTATTTTGGTCTGAAAGCAGAGAAAAATTCCCTGCTCTGGAGTGGTCCAAAGACTCATGATAGAGGGTCTGCTGAATTGCAAAGTGCACGCAGTGAGATTCCCCTGCAGGTCTGAAACCTGCCCCAACCTCGCATCCTTGGCCAATTATACCTTTGGCTTCTTGGCCATGGCTTGCCAGTGACAGGGCCCCTTGCATTCCCGCTGGGGGGAGAGACAGGAAAGCTACCACTACAGGTGTATAGAAAAGGGCAGAAAAGCCTGGGGGGTGTGTTACCTGGTCTGAGAGTTCTGAGTCTGTTAGTTCAGAACAACTTAGGGACTTCATCTGACCCATTCTTTCTTCGTGACCTCCCTGGGGCCTTCCCATAACAGCTTTTGTGGGAAGGCCAGCTCTGGGGCCCCTGGCCAGGGCCTGCAGTTGGCATCACTGGCCGCCTCTTGCCACCCAGACTGGGACAACCACATGCTGGGATGGACAGGTCTTGGCCAGAGGAGGAGGGCCCTGTCTCAGTGTGTTCTCTGCCAGGCAGGATGTTAGAGACTGGAGCTCTGCTCCCCTCCCACGGAAAGTTAGACCCCAGTGTCTTCAGCCATAGTACTTGAAGAAGAAAATAAGGCTGGTTCAGTCTGTTGTTGGCCAGTCGAAGGGTTCTGGGTGCCACTGGGTGTGCTGGCGTCATCCACCAACCGAATGACAGCCCATGACTCAAAGACACTACCCAGCCTGAGCACGGAGAGCAGTGGCAGGGTTCTAGAACTCTTCCACAGCTTGGGGCTTTGTCCTCACCAGCAGCTACCCTCTCAGGCTCCCACAGCTGGGTTATCATGGTCCCCAGGGGAGGGGCAGCAAGGCCAAGTTCCATGCCAGGACTATATCAGGGCCCAGACCAACTGTGGAATGTGATGACTGCGTAGCACAGCCACACCAGCATTACCTCTGGAATGGGGAGAGGAAACATTCTTAGAACCAGGATTTATGTCCACTTCCCTCTCGGGGGCAGGTAGGATCTCTGAATGCTGATTGATGTTGGGAGCAGAAACCCCAAAGTGTCCAGCCGAGGGCTGAAGCTGGCCTGAGCCACCTGCAAAGCAGGGCAGTGCAAGGAGGAAGCACAGGTGATGGACCAGGTCCAGGGAAGAAACTAAAATCAAGGTTTCCCAAGGGTCAGCCGGCTGACCTCAGACACCAGCCAGACACCTCAGAGAAGGATGGAAATAGGGAAAGAGACAAAAAGAGTTCAAAGTAGAGATTCCCTCCCAGGCTCAGGGGAGTTTCCATAGGAAAAGCCAGTGTGCCGTCCCTTGAGCACTCAGGCAGGAGCAAGGCACAGGGTCCAGACACATGGCATGGGAGACTTTGGGTAGGCCATGGGTAAGGAGCCAGTGCAGGAAAGAAAGGAAGGAGATGATGGATGGGAAGAAATATCTGTGGAAGTGATGGGGTAAAACTGTACTCTAAGATGGCTGGCCAAACCAGCAAGGGAATTCCAGACCTTGTCTCAAAGCCCCTCCAGTTTCCTTTCCTACCCCGTTTCCCATGCGCGCGCCAAAAATACCAAGTATGCGGAAGTAGAAAAGGGTATAAATCCCCCTCCCTGCTTGTGCTCTGGGCTCAGACCTTTGGAGAACAACCTCCTCTGAGCCTGCTGGTGTTAAGTAAACCTCCGATCCTCCAAAGTCTCCGAGGCCGCTTGGTTCTTCCGCCAGGATCCAGTCCAGGTTCCACAACAGAAGGAAGAGCAAAGGAGAAGGAGAGTGGCACCACAGGAGGAAGAGCAGAGCTGACCAAGGCCAGAAGTAGAATGCGGGACAGGGACAGTGAGGGAGAAGGCGGCCCTGCTGGACCAGCGAGGGCCCAAAGAAGAAAGAGACCAACACGGCTGCTCTTACCTCCATGTTGTTCATGACTGTGATACACAGAACTGCATTTGTCAGCTCCTGCCAGAACTAGAAGTGGCATCTGGGGGGTGGAGAACAAACTGGCTCAGACCTACATGGTGATCCCCCACCTCCCCTCCTCTGGCAGGGCCTGGCAGAGTTCAGAGACCTGCAGCAAAGAGAAAACTCTGGGCACATTCTTGCACTGCCCTTGGCAGCAAAGCGCTCACCTGGGTTTACATCCTCATTGCCCTTTATGCTCCCAGGTGTTCCCAGAGCCCACATGACTACTGCTTTCCATTTTATGAGCCTCCACCCCCTTGGTACCATCCCTGTACTTTTGCCACCTCTTCCCTCCTCAGCCAACTGGGTTCCTGGAGCCTTTAGAACAATAAAAACTAAGAGCTCTCTGGGATGTGTGAGGGAAGGGAAGGGAGCACTGAGGGAAGGGGAGAAGAAAGAACACAGGGAAGAGGTGAGGAGGGAGAACCCAGGGAAGGAGATGAGGTGTGAGCACCCAGGGAGGGAGAGGGGAGGGAGCACCCAGGAAAGGAGAGAAAGTGGACAGGAGCAGCACTCAGGAAAGGAGAGAAAAGGGAGCACCCAGGGATGGAGAGGGGAGGGAGCACGGGAAAGGGGTGAGGAGAGAGCTTGGGACCACATTTTCTCTCACTGGGCAGACTGGAAACTGAAAAGGAAAGACGTCTGGAGTACTGGTCTCTCCTTGAACCTACCCATCTTAACCTTAATTTAAGAGAGTCAGGGGACACACAGCCTACACTTGAGCTCCCCCTGAGTGTAACCCACCTCTAACGGCCCACTCTACTCTGCAGCACAGACCCACACACAGCAGCCTTTGAGCTGCAGCTACCACCGTTTTCCCGCAGAACTTCCCAGTTTAACTCTTCATGGCTTAAAGGAGAAGTAAAATGTGCACTTTCTGGGGTGACACGTGTTCACGGACCATAACGATAATAAATGCTATTTATTATGTCTTACTATGTCATATCAAGCACAAATAAAATCTCATTTAATACTCACAATGACCCCTCAGGTAAATCGTACTATTACTCCTAAATTTAAAATGGAGAAAAAACCCAAGCCTTAGTAACTTCCCAGATTGCACAGCTAGCCATGGGAGGAGCTGGATTTTGAGCCCCAGCGCCCAGATAATAACCACAGCTATGACACCACACATACAGAACAGCTCCCGCCCAAAGGCAAGCTCTGGCCCCACCTGCCCCCTAGGAAGACATGAAGAGGTGGCCCAGCTGGTCCTTCCCTATTTCCAGAGGCCACTCAACAAAATTCAGCTGGACTCTGCCCAGCTGCTGTACCCAGTGCCTCAAGGAACACTGGATGACCAGGCACCAGTCCTGAGATACTTTTTAGTTGGGCGAGATGTCCCCAGAATGACTGCAGTGACTACAGGTTGGAAGAGATTCTGCTAAGAAGCACAGCGGGGGATCAAGGCAGGACATGTGCTTTGAGCTGGAGGGGGTATGGGGGGAGCAGGGAAGTCTCTGCGAAGGAGCTGGGAGTTGGCCTTTCAACTGGGTCTAGGAGGACCAGTAAGGATATATAAGGATGGGGCAGCGGACACAAGGAGAGGCTGGTCCAAGACGAATGAAACAGTGAGAGCTGCAGTGACCCTGTGCATCACCCTTTTGAGGGGCAGCTTTCTGTTTGTGGCACAGCAAGAACATCCTTTCCGGGCCACCATTCACAGGATTTCCCTCCGCACTTGAAAGAAACCCACAGTTGCTGGGAGCTGATAGGAACGATGAATACATGGGAGGGGCTTGGATCACGTGTCTGGGCGCTCTCCTGCTGCCACCTGTCACAACTGAGACTCAGCCCCACAGGCCAGCCAGGGATGGTGACTGTCCTTCAGCCATGGCATTATTGTAGGGAGTCAACACTGGTGTGTGGCTGAGCTCAGATCAGCGCTGAGCTCGGGGAGTGCTCAGAAGCACAGCGGCTATTAACTACAGGGGCCTGTCCCCTGACTCTTCCAGCTCTTCTGCCCTGTGCTGAGCCCTGGTTCCCCCTCCGCTGGCTGTGCTCCACTCTGGCTTTCTTTCCATCTCTTTGCAGATCACAGTGCACAGAATGAGAATACCCTGGAAACAACTTTGTCATGTACTTGTCTGAAACTGTTGCTTACTAACACCAGTTACAGATTTTTTTTTTTCTATCACATTCCCAATGCCTGGAAGCCTGTTTTATGCAATTCACAAGGACCACCTGCTAATGAATTAGTGGGTCTTCTAGATGCAGGGTGACAGCCCACAAATACATTCAGGCTGAGAAAATTTTTACAGAAGTTAATAACTGCTGGGGGATGCTACCGTATAAAGGTACCCTCTATATCCTCTCAGACATACTTGACTCTGTCCGATCTTAACCTCTCACTTAATAATAGAATTATGGTTGGTTACTCACAAAATTGCTGTATTTTCTCTGAGCTTCACATGAAAACAAAGGACTGTAGCAGGCACCTACAGTGGCTTCCAGCTCAATGGTCTGAACATCTTCTACCCAGAAGTGTGAGGCAGCTGTGTAGCCGAACAGGTGATAAGTATGCAAGAAATGGTGGACTGCAGCTTAGAAGGTCAGCTCTAAAGGTCAAAGGAGTGGAAGTCTTTATTAAGAGGAGAAAAAATGTCAATTATGTTGCTGTGTGTGTAGAAAGGAGCCTACTCCTCCATTGACAAAAATGCCGAGGCTGCTTCTTGTGCCTCAGAGACAACATCTCGGGTTTGTGGACAAATCGAAAAGAATGTGCATTCCTTGGAAAATGCCCTTTAAAATTTTGCATGTCCTCAGACCCTCTGACATGACATTTATCAGCTGTTCTTCTTCGTAGTGATTCTTTGGAAGAGAGTCGCATAAACTACAGTCTTTCCTGTCTTAACCTTGTCCCCACACCAAGAGTGATCAAAACACATGAATTCATTCCTTCACCAGACAAGAAAGCTATCTAGTTGCACCTTTTCATGCATGAGTTCATATTCCCCAAGCACCCCTAAAAATACTGTTCATTTGATATCTGCAGATACAGTTGACCCTCGACCAACAACAGTTTTGAAAGCATGGGTCTACTTATATGCAATTTTTTTTCAATAAATAGATGGGAAAATTTTTTGGAGATTCGTGACACTTTGAAAAAACTCACCCACAAAGTCTTTAGCTTAGAAATATTGAAAATATTAAGAAAAATCTGGTATGTCATCAATGCATAAAATATATATAGACAGTAGTCTAGTTATCATTTATGACCATTAAATATACACAGACCTATTATAAAAAGTGAAAATTTATCAAAACTTATGCATGCACGGACCATACATGGCAACACTCTCAGTCAAGAAAAATCTGAACAAATGTAAAGATGCAATATTAAGTTATAACTGCATAAAATTAACTGTAGTACATACTGTGGCCACCTGTTACCATTACAGTGAGCTCCAAAATAGGTGTGTAAAACACCTAACGCCAATCATCTTTTAGCATGAGCAGTTCACCTCTCTAGTAAATTGTATATCACAGTAAAAAGTGTGACTACTATTAGTAGTTAAGTTTTTGGGGAGTCAAAATTTAGATGCAGATTTTAGACTATATACGGGGTTGGAGCCCTTAACCCCTAGGTTGTCCAAGGGTCAACTGTAATCTATCATATTTAAATCTGAATTCCTGTCCCTGGACCTACCCTGCTAAGCCCTGAGCTAACACCCTATTCGTGAGCTAATTCCGCAGCCTAAGAGTCTAGGCAATTCTCCATTTCATCTAAACTGGTCCCTGATTCTTGCTACAGAACACATGCGTATCTTTTAGAACATGGTTTCAAGCATCCACCCAGATTTATTCAACTTTATCAAAATGTAAGAATTTAAAACCATAGGAAAATGTGAGCAATGTATACAAGTTTTCAAAGAACAGATTTTCTTTACAATTAAATGCTAATGTCATCCAGCACCTAACTCCTCCCCCAGAGAAGCAGATAAAGCTTAAAATAAGGACTTCAAAATATTTACTTTGAGGTTTCTAACACTGTATTGTATTTATAAATTAAATTAAATATAGGACCAAAATAAGCTATTTTAAGACATCGTGAACATAGTGAATAATGGCTGATGGATAATGTTAAATAAATTGTTTTGCAAATATTTTGCATTTGCAAAAGAACCACGGGCTTTCTACGTTCATATTATTAATAATTTATTTTTTGCTTTAATCCAAAGTTTTTTGAAGTGCATTATATGCAATTCAGTCTGTGTTAGGGTACTACCATTATAGTATATAAAGAGCTGATTACATAGTGAAGATTTTAATCTTAACTCTATTATTTTTTTAATTTTAAGCTTTCTCAAAAGCTACTTATTATCATCAAAGTCCCTTCATGCCTCCCAAGAGGATATTACTTGATAGCACAGCAGCCTATTAATTCACGTTCTTCACACAGATACAAACAACACTCTCTTTTCTTTGTCCCATTCATTATTTGAGCTGTCAATCTCTTTTATAGTCTAATTTGCCAAACCTTCTCTTGTAAACTTGCTGTTATCTCAAGGCCCAGTAATGAAATTGTCACTGGTGCATGAGAAGCGATGCCTACTTAGCTTGAGACATCTGTTATTGAAACATGAAAATGAAGTAATTCAACGCTTTCCCTGGGTCATTTGATACAAGTACTCCCCCCTCCTTATCTATATATGTATGTATGTACACACACACACACACACACACACACACACACACTGCATTTCTAGACCAGTGTGGGGGCCCAGGGGTGGGGGAATGCTATAAACAGAATGATGTAGAACCAGACAAAGAGGATTTTGAGTTACTGCAAATGCTGGGCTTCTTAAAACTGTGTGGTAGCCTCAGGAGGCCAGCCATACACTCCAGACCGGAGATCACAGGGAAAATCAACAGAAGCAATGACAGAGATATTCTCTGTTCATCCCCTATGCTGAAAAAGAGAAATATTTAGCTGTACCACATCTGGGAACATCGGAAGCAAAGGTTCTGACAGGGGCCCAGTTCCTAAAGGGGAGAGCAGGTAACATTAATGCTGTAGCAATCCCATCTGTAATTACTTATGAGGAGGACAGGGAGGTGTGGGTTTCTAAGGACACAGCTGAAGAATGAGGGAAGGAGAGCAGTGGCAGGTAGGCAAGTCTATCAGAGAACACAGCCGGTGCCGTACCTATGGGACAGGTTCCAGGGGTGCTGAGATCCTGATTCCTTTCCTAGACTTGAGGCAGTCTTCTTTCATGGAGACTCTGAGGGAACTGGGGAAACTTCTTTGGCTTCTAATCCTTGTAGTCAGGTCAGTCCAAAAGGCAGGGATTGAGGAATCCCAAAGACCAGTAAAATTAACTACCACTTCTGTCCATACCTCAAGCCACTTAGGCCAATCGTGGGTTTTTCCAAACCCAGACTGCTGTCCTAGGAAAGCTATCACCAGCTCCCCTTCTCCCTCCCCCTGTTAACTCTCTCCTCTATGAAATATGGACCCAGAGTGACATTTATTTATTATTGGAATCCATTTCTCAACACATCAGTCTTGCTTATGATGGCAAATACCCTGAGAAAAGACTTTTTCATTTACACCTGGGACTGCAAGTCTAACTCTGAGCTTGCTATATTCTTGTCATTCGATATATTTTCATGCAACATAGTTTTGGAAATGTTTTTAGATCATAGGCCCAGTGCTAGGGTGAGCTACTGAATGGATAGATAAATAAATAAATGGCAATGATCAGACCTCTTCTGACATAACCACTTCATGTTTTGGGGGAAGAAAACCTAACACTGCTTTTTAGAAGCTCATGCCTCAAGCGTGAACCTGACTTTGTATTTGCAGCCTTGGTATGGGGCTCAGTCAACCTCCCCATCTCCACCATCACCTGAAGTGAGTTCAATGTCTACATGAATGGCTGCTGGCCTCTCAATCCACTCATCTCCTCACTTCCCTCAGTCTTTTCCTTTCCCACAGTAATACCCTAGGCCTGACCCTCTCCCCAAACTCTGTCCAATTCTCTGCAGGAAGCTTCTCACAACCTCTCCCTGCAGCTTGCCTATTCAGTTATCAACTCCCTGGAAGTGCTCTGTTACTCAGCCCTCTACTTTCTCCAACCCATCAGTCCCCTCCTTTCTTCCTGGCCCTCCTTATCTAAGGGCCATCATTTAAGGTACAGCCAAGCCAATATCCTAGCCCCCTCAACCGACCATCTTCCCATGATGCTCACTGGGATGGATTCAACTCCCTGCTTTATCTGCTCTTGGGGTCTCCTCATGAGCATCACGGTCAAGTAAGAAGAGACAATTCATGACCACCAGCCTCAACAAAGACATCTCTCTGGCTAACTCGTTCTCCCACTTTCTATGGTGACAACTTCACACTTTCTCCACTTCCCTCAAACTTCCAAGCACCACTCAACTATCCCAACCTCCTCTCACTCGGTAGAGAGCCTCACTTCCTAATTCTCAGAGAAAATAGATGTCAGCAGCAGAAGTCCATTAAATTCCATCTCTGTAAACCTGTGTATATCTACTTATGTCTCTTCTATTTTACATTTAGAACTGAGAGCTCTCCTTCTCCGGGCCCTCTGGCTACAACCCTATTCCATTTCTCCCCTGAACAGTTAAAGCAAGACACAATCCATGCCTCATTTCTTCCTTTGGACTCCTTCTTCAGCTGGGCTCCTCTATCATTCCCAAAACAGCTCATAGCTCATACAAAGGGCACCAATGATGCCTGTGTTGTGAAATTCAATTGAGAGATTTTAGGCCTCAAATTACGTCAAAATGCTTGACCTTCCTGCAGCCTTTGAAACTACTGACCACACTTCTTTCATAGAACCTCTCTTCCTTTGAATTCTGCAATGCCATGCTCTATTTGTTTTCCTCTCTAACGAGGCCCCTCCCTCTCCTTCCCAGGTTCCTCTTCTCTACCTGGCCCTTCCTTGACATGGTTCTTCAAGGTTTGCCTAGAACCTTTTCTGTTATCATTCCACACTCTCTCCCTAGGTAAGTTCACCCATGCTCACCACTGCATTACTGTCTGCTACAGGTTGAACTGTGTCCCCAACAAAAATGTGGAGTCCTACCCCCCAGCATCTGTGAATGTGGTCTTATTTAGAAACAGAATCTTTCAGATGATGGGGGTAAGATGAGGTCATTAGACTGGCCCTTAATCCAGTGTGACTATCTCCTTACAAAAAGGGGAAATTTGGACAGAGAGACAGATAAATGCATAAAGAAGATGATATGAAGACACAGGCAGAAGACAGCCACTTACAAGCCAAGGGGACAGGCCTGGAAAAGACTCTCTCTCACATCCCTCAGAATGTGGGCGGACCCCCGACCTCAGACTCCCAGCCTCCAGAACTGTGAGACAGTGTTTCTATTGTTTAAGTCAATTGGACCATGATACTTTGTTTTATTTTTGTTTTATTTTATTTTTTTAGATTTTATTTATTTATTTGAGAAAGAGAGAGTGCATGAGTGGGGGTGGGGAGAGGACAAAAGCAGTGGGAGAGGGAGAAGCAGGCTCCCTGCTCAGCTAGGAGCTTGATCCCATGGGCTTGATCCCAGAACCCTGATGTGGGGCTCAATCCCAGGATGCTGGGATCATGACCTAAGACAAAGGCAGATGCTTAACCCACTGAGCCACCCAAGCACCTCAGTCTGTGATACTTTGTTACGGCAGCCATGAGAAGCCAATATACTACACAGTCCCACAATTCTATCTCTGATCTAGACCTTTCACACAAACTACAGTAGGTCCACTATCTTAACTGGCTACTTGACCCCTTTTGTGGCATGTCAAAAAGACACCACGAATCTAATATCTCCAAAACATAACTCTGTTCTTTCACATCCTTTGCTACCAAACTTGACAAAACAAAATTTAAAAACAAAGAGACACAAGGTAAGTCATATGCCCGTGAAACACAGTGATAATTCTTAAAACCTCTGATTCCATGCCCACTGCCCCACAGCCAAACAAATCCGAATGCTTGGAAATTCTGCTCAAATCATCCACTATAGCCTATCTGTCCCGACAACTCCATGGAAGAAGTTGCCACCATTTCCTGGCTGGAGAGAGAGCTCGAGATCATGCAGGAGAACTGGAGCACTGCCACCTGCTTGGAGCTCATTACCTCTCTAGGGAACAGGCCTCATCTGTTACCTCATCTGGCTTCACTTTCCCTTGGCACCACTGCTCCCTAGTCTTTCATTTCCTTAAACACAACAAAATCTTCTTCCCACACAGGGATGTTTCATGTCCTCACGTAGAATCCTCTTCCGGGGCTCTCCCCCACTGTTTTGCCCTGGTTTCACATGGCTAAGTGCTCTGTGGAATTTAGCTCTTGGCTTAAATGTCACTTCCAGGAAGGCCCTCCTGGCCAGTGCTATCCAGAGCTGCTTCTTCTAGAGCCGTTGTCTAGCTTGGCCTTATTTATTGCCTTCACAGATCTGATCCCATTAGCGAACATTCTATAGTTGCCGTGTACTCTGCTTGTGGTCTGTCTCCCCACAAAAATTTGTTTTGAGACGGCATCGGCTGTGTCTGCCTTGCCCATCATCACACGAACAGTTTCTGGGAGTGGTCCTAAACCCTCAAAGCCTGCCTGGCTTTGCAGCCTCATCTCCCACCACGTTATCTCTCATTCAGTTCCACATACCCAGCATGTTCTCCTCCAGGGCAGGACTCCTCTTTTCCATCCATATTTGTCTGGTTGAACTCCTACTCATACCACAGGTGCCATAACATCCACAACTTCCTCAGTGAGGGCTTCTCAACTCCCAGACAAGGTCAGACTCCCTGCTGTATCTGCTGGCCCGTCTTCCTCCTTTAACAGCACTTACTGGAGCTGAAATTTGCCATAAATCAATGTCTGTCTCTCCCATAAGACCACATGCCCATCAGGGCAAGAATCATAGCCAGTTTTGATCAAGATTGTATTCTAGTTCCCAGCACACTGGCACATCACTGCTCTAAAAAATATTCGTTCAATAAAGAAATGAAGCCATTTGCCCAAAGTCATATAGCCAACTAGATCTCTAGTCTAGAACTAGACCCCACATTTCCTAACTCACTGTCTTGTGTGTGTGTATACAGGCAAAATACACCATATGTTAAAGACATGTAAAATACATATGCATGATTTAAAGAGAAAAGACAGAATGCTCACATCTGCTCCGGCTCAACAATAAAATATCTTTGTTTCCTTAGAAGCTTCTTGTATGCTCTCCCCAAAAACTTCACCTTACTGCTCCCAGAGGTTATCCAAAGTGTTATTAACTGTGTTCCTTCTCTTGTTATAAGGATGGATCTCTAAGTAATACACCACTTAACAGAGCATGTATATATTCTTCTGTGCATGCTTTTTTGTTATTATTTAACATTATTTTTTTGAGATTCCTTCAAATTAATATGTGTACTTGGAGGTGATCTTCACTGCTAGACAGTTATCCCATTTTGTGAATATGGCACAAGTTCTCTCATGTTTGACTGTTGGTAGACTTTTAGGGTGTTTCCAATTTGTGACCATTATGAACAATCCCAGCATTGTCATGAATATTCTTACACTTATCTCTTGGTATGTGTGTTTATAGGGACGTAGGAACACAGTTGCTAGGGCCTGTGTTAGGCACATAATCCCCTGTGTTGGTGCACCAGCCATCAGTTTTGTGACACTTCAGATCTTCTCAGCCATCTCCAGGAAATGTGACTACACATTCTGCCCTGCCTGTCCCTGCAGCAATCAACTTGGTGAGTTTTGCTTGGCTGCCACCAGAAGAGACAACCTGACGCAGTTGCTGCCTCCACTGCTAGCTCCTAGCTTCCTCCCCTGCTTTGGACTCCGATGAAGCGCCATGATGCTGGCCATGGCCTTTCCAGCTGCTGGATATGCCAGATGTAACCTGAAAGTAGAGGGGAGTCAGCTCCCAGGGGGGCAAGCTTAGATCCACAAGGAGCTGGAAGAGAGAGAGAGAGAACACCAGCAGGCAAGTTCATTCTGCCTACCCATTGCAAAACAACCTAGCAGATCACTCTGCATGCCCCTCTTCAAAAATGAAGCTCAGGGGCGCCTGGGTGGCTCATACAGTTAAGTGTCCAACTCCTGATCTGGGCTCAGGTCATGATCTCAGGGTCCTGGGATCAAGTCCCACATCAGGCTCTACACTCAGCATGGAGTCTGCTTGAGGATTCTCTCTCCTCCTCTCTCTCTCTGCCCATCCCCCAGCTTGCACTCCCCGTGTGCATGCTCTCTTCTCAAATAAATAAACAAATCTTTAAAAATGCTTAGATATGGACAGAACATGTACTGTTAGGAGTCTGATCACTACTGAGAGTAATAGATCACCTTCCCATCCAATTCAAGGCAGCCTCACTCTTCAGGAATTCCCTTGGCCAGAGGGATGAACACTTTCATTTTTTCCATCTTGGGAAGGCTGCCAATATGAATTTCTGTGCCCTTTGCACTGTCCTCTACTCTTTTCAGACTTAGAGCCTTTATGCCTGGATGCAAATTCATACACTACTTAATACCACCATCTTCATTTCCCCACCTTTCACCGTCTATGTTGTTTTTTCAGTGGATTTTGTTATGAAGAATGAGAACTATCCAGATCACAGAATGTGGTTATTAAAATATGAAAATACGGGACGCCTGGGTGGCTCAGTTGGTTAAGCGGCTGCCTTCGGCTCAGGTCATGATCCCAGCGTCCTGGGATCGAGTCCCACATCGGGCTCCTTGCTCGGCAGGGAGCCTGCTTCTCCCTCTGCCTCTGCCTGCCTCTCTGTCTGCCTGTGCTCGCTCTCTCTCTCTCTCTCTCTCTAACAAATAAAAATAAATAAATAAATAAATAAAATAAAATATGAAAATACACATCAGATAAAGATGGACCCAACACCACATATTTTTTACAAAAAGAAAACCTCAGTCAGCCACAGGACTGCATTTGTTTTGGATTGAAATTGTCATCCACTTTTAAGGCCACCTGCCAAAGCAACTCCTTTCTGTGGCTCTGCATCTGGGCATGATTCATTTCAAGTTATCAGTATAATCAGTATTCTAAAAATAAGTTAGAAATAATAACATTCTAAAAACTAAGACCCAGTAGTGTTGATGTTAATGTCAAAACGAGTTAAATAGAATTCATCCAAGGACAATACTGAACTCTACTTGGATCTGATCAAAGCAAACTGGAAAAACAAAATAATCTTTGACTTATATGTGTTCAAAGATCACATCTTTCTTTGTCTTTCTAGGGATCAGAAGATCAGTCATGCATGATAAATCATTTTAACACGAATTTTTTGTAGTTTTCCAAAAACAAACTAAAGATTGCTATATATCCTAAGACTACCAAGGTTTCTCAACATTGGCACTATTGACGTTTTGGACACCATTCTTTGTTTGGGGACCATCCTGTGCATTGGGGGGCATTTAGCAGCATCCCTGGTGCAGCACCCACTAGATGCTAGAAGCACCCTATCACACACCTCATGACAATCACAAACCTTCCCAGACCCTGCCAAATGTCCCCTGGAAGCAAAATCACCCCTTTTGCCCACTGGAAACACAGCTTAAACTAACGCACCTGTTTAGTAAAAATTAAAGCAAATACTTTGTAGATTAAAGCAGATGCTTTGTTAACCATCTTCCTGTAAATTTAACTTTTAATCTGCCTTATAGGCCTAAAATGTAGAGCTTGGTTACAAGCTATTTTCTCCATAATTCCAAGGAGCCATAGGAGAAAATCTATTGGCTACTGCCTATTACAATTCTGTGTCCAAAAATTCTGAGAGACATGTTTTTCAAAGCCAATCAAACAATGAATAACAAACAACTAAATAAAAAATGTTTAAGTCACTCTATATTTCATTTCCCCCTCTTTGTCATTACTCACTGAAGAACAGGAAACCGTTATTTCCCACCTCCAGCCAGTAAAGACAGGCTCCCAATTATATGTGGGTGGGACCATCCCACCACTTGGGAGAATCACGGTGATCACCTCTGAAAGATGCCTTCAGAATAATGCTGGCCAAGCCTACTCCTCAACCTCAGTGCTGCCTTTATTACGAAAGACTCCATCATCCTCTATTTTCACTCTAAGTCTGCTCTCTGGAGTCATGGCAGGATCTGTCGAGGTCCTCCTCTCTACATAGTTCTTAGAGAAGTTAATGTTCCATTCATGCTAAATTAAAATATGTTTCAAATTCTTAACAACCATATGATATAAGCCCACATAAGATCTTTCAAACCCCAGTTTTGCCAAGATTTGGTTACAGGTGATTTTGTGAGCCAGTGTTATGGTATTAAGCCCCTAATACTTTTCATAGTATTGAAATTAGGAAACGTTTCCATTAGAGAATTTTTCCAAGTTAGAATTCATCTCCTTTACCACAAACGGCAGCAGCCTGCTCCAAATCTGCAAAAATGGGCTCTGACTTCAAAGCTTGGCAATCATTTCATAATTGAGAAGAACGATGTTTCATTGTAACTGCTTGTTACTTGTCAAAAAAAAAAAAGACTGAAGAAGCATGTGACACACTTCCCAGACTCCAGAGAAGCATCCCTCACCTTCCAAATGGCTAGGGCCTTGAACACAGTAAGTAGATTTAATTTCCTAATGAGGTCTGTTGTTCAAACATTCAACAATTTCACCCTCAAGCACCCAGAGATCCCATCTGAAAGTAATCCCAGCTGGTTTTTCTCCATCTTGCCAGAAGATGGGTTTTTCTAGGTAAATTCTTTCTTTATCTTAGCCTTGTGGGCTTGAATCTATGGTTCAAGAATGTAAGGTGGTCTATGGGGAGTGGTGGGAGGAATAACAAAGGCACATCTTATCAGTTCCCTGGCTGAGAATGGCATTGGCAGAATCTGGCATCAAGCACTTGGCATCCATGAAATAGTGTCAGCCTTCTTGAGAGATGGCATTATCTCTTACTTGCAGAAAGGCCTTATTGCTGTAAATTGCTGACAAGGGAAATATGTCTGATTCTATGCATAACACATTGTTAGAAATAACGGCATTTTAATATCATTTACACCAGCCTCACACTAGTTAGTAACAGATTTTTTTTTTTAAAGATTTTATTTATTTATTTGACAGAGATCACAAGTAGGCAGAGAGAGGCAGAGAGAGAGGGGGAAGCAGGCTCCCTGCCGAGCAGAAAGCCTGATGCGGGGCTCGATCCTAGGACCCTGAGATCATGACCTGAGCCGAAGGCAGAGGCTTAACCCACTGAGCCACCCAGGCGCCCCTAGTTAGTAACAGATTAATTAAAATCATTAATAAAAATGTAGTAGTCCATATAAAATTGCTGCCTTGGACTACAAATGTCATTGACCCTGCTGGGATGCTCTGTCCTCCTCCAGGAGGCAATAAATTGTGTGTGATTCTGCAGGTGCAAAGTGTCAGGCTTAGGATTCTGAGCTGCCATGGCAGGCCATGCTTTGGGGGCACTATGTTCATGACCTTCCACAGAGCTGGCTCATTTCATCCTCTGTGTGTCAACCCATTTTGCTGACTTTTTTTAAACCACATGTTTTCTAGTACTTTCCACTCTTTTCTGAAAGCACAGGTAACACATCACCACACACTGTCAGTGGATGACGTGGGCAAAAGTGAGACATCCTACCTAGAAATACAACTAGACAAAGAATCCCTTTGAGAACTGCACTTTAAAAACTAACACAGACAGGGTCGGAACTGAAAAACCCAAAGTTAGGCCGGGTTGTTCTCAGCTTTATATGGCAGCCTTCCCGACCTGGGGGACTTGAATGTACCCAAACAAAGACATTAATTATTAGAGTAAATATAGAACCCTAAAAAGGGGTATTGGTCGGCAATGGAAGCATGAAAAGAACGCAAACTGGAAGACAGAGTTTATCTGTATGTGAGGAGGGCTACATCACAGACGCCTGCTATCCCAGTCAGAGGCAACAAAACGTCTGAGTAACAATAACTGACATTACGAGGCACTAAGCAAGTGACCACTTATTACTCAGAACACTGCTTATGCTCAGAACACTTTTTATGTGTTAACTCTGTTTTCTCAACAGTTCTAGAAGGTAGGTTCTGTCATTAACAACGTCAATTCTGCATAGGATAAACTCAGGCATGGATGAATTAGAGAAAGGCATACAGCAGGCTGACAAATTTGGGATGCCACGGCTCCTACCCAGCACATCACCCAGCCTCTTGTCCCCTTCTCCTGCTTACATGCTCACAAAGAGATCTTCCAAGTATGGAAGCAGGTTCCATTCCCCACTTCAGTCAGCATCAGATAGAAGGGATGTAGGGGAGTTTCAAGTCTAGTCCTCTAGGTGATTGTCAGATGGCAATTGGTCCTTTTAGCTCTCTAGCATCTTCCTCAGTCCTGTGCTTGGCTAATCTGAGCCCCCAGCTGAAACACATCACCTTCTTAGTGCTGACGAATCATGTTTCTGACATCGGCAATGCTTGAATTTGTCCCAGTTCTCAGCCCCAACCACTTGGGGACCTTTTAAATCAGAAATGCTTGGAGAGCTTTAAAAAAAAATTCCAATTATATCAGAATCTCTGACTGAGGGACTCAAGCATTGGGATTTTTTTTTAAAGCTCCCATGTGGTTCAACAGGCAGCCAGACTGAGAACAACATTGCCTAAGGGCCACGGGCCCTACTGGGAGCCTAACCAGATGTATCCATCAGGGTTCCCCACAGAAACACAACCAATAGGAGATTTTAGATAGAAAGATGATTGATAGATCTCCATATCTATCTACCTATTGAGAGAAAAACTGATTTATTATAAGGAATTGGCTCACATGGTCATGAAGGTTTTCAAGTCCCAAGTCTGCCAGGTGAGTCTGTTTACACACTGGAGAGGTGATGGCATCATTTCCAGTCTGAGTCCAAAGATGAGAGAAGATCAATGTCCAGGCTCAAAGACAAACCAAGAGAGCAAACTCCCCCTTACTCAATGTTTTTGTCTACTCAGGCTTTCGGTGGATTGGATGAGGGCCACCACACTGGGGAGACCCACCTGCTCTATCCTGCCCACCCATTCACATGTTAATCTCTTTGAGAACTACCCTCACAGAACACCCAGAATGAAATTTAACCAAGCATTTGGACAGCCTGTGACCAGGATAATATGACACATAAAGTTAACCATCACATCAGCCTTGCTCAGGGTGCGAAATGTCAGTTTGAAATGTCTGTACTATACCCATTAGGTGTCTGCACATTAAACCCTAACACTTCTACTGCTAGGGTATTGACTCTCAAGATAAACGGGCTCGGGACGCCTGGGTGGCTCAGTTGGTTGAGCGGCTGCCTTCGGCTTGGGTCATGATCCCAGCGCCCTGAGATCAAGTCCCACATTGGGCTCCTTGCTCGGCGGGGAGCCTGCTTCTCCCTCTGCCTCTGCCTGCCTCTCTGTCTGCCTGTGCTCGCTTCTCTCTCTCTCTAACAAATAAATAAATAAAAATAAAATCTAAAAAAAAAAAGATAAACGGGTTCCACACTTTTCCAATTACACATCCCCATAAAATTTTTTTTAAATTCTGTATGTACCTATACACATTTTTTATTAATTTATATATTACATTGGGTAAAGATACACATATATTCTGATCTACACACATAGATGTGTATACACATGCATGTTTATGTATGTTTATGAATGTGTGTGTATGTGTACACACACATTCTGATCAGTCTGCCCACCCCAAATGGAGTACTCCCACCACTTTAGTGGTATAGACATGACATTTGTCTCTCTGGTGACAGGGTTCTGTACTGTTCATTCTCTATTTTTTTTTTAAGATATATTTATTTATTTGACAGAGATCATAAGTAGGCAGAGAAGCAGGCAGAGAGAGAAGGAGGGGAAGCAGGCTCCCTGCTGAGCAGAGAGCCCTATTCCAGGCTCCATCCCAGGACCCTGGGATCATGATCTGAGCCGAAGGCAGAGGCTTTAACCCACTGAGCCACCCAGACGCCCTTCATTCTCTATTTTTAAAGAGATATGGTATCTCCTCAAGGAGGCTAACTGTTGAGCACTTAAGCTTCTTTGCAGGGCCAGCAGCAACACAGTGCCTGGGACACACTGGTGGAAATGGTAATGGCAAGTAACCAGCAGGGCATGCTGGTCTGGATGGAAATTCTCACTCAGCATTATAAACGAATGGCTGACACCATTACTTAGCTTTGCCATATTCTCGAAGCACTTTTCATACCTGGAACCCTTCTAGCAGTCACCTCCCTTGGACACACTAGACGCGTTTTGGAGCACTCTGTACCCCCAGGGTCTAGCCAAAGGGGTGTCAACTACAGAGGTGTGTAGGCCATGACACCAATTAGTCTTGGCTGCAGGCCCTCACCTGGGCCTTGTGCGGGGCTGTAGCCATCTGGTCACAGGCCACGTTCTATTTTTCTTAAAGAGCCTCCCCGACATTGTATTCTCTCGGAGCCTCACCATACCAGCGACCACTCCTGCCAACACCCATCTGGACACCCCCGGCCTGTGGGTGGGGCATCAAGCCCCCTGGGGCCCAGCAAAATCACCTGTTGAGAGTGCTGGAAGCTTCAGGAGCAAATATCCCTTCAGACTATGTACAAAGAAGCCACCCGCCCTGACCAGGGACATCTGCCTTCCGCATTAGCCATGCGGTACGTTTTTCCTGTGCCGAGCCTGAAATGTTGGACTTCGTTTATTGTAAGACTTCCTGTTACCCTCAGACTTGAGAGTATTTAACCCCAACATTGACATTGTTGTATTTTTTTTTTAGGATTTTATTTATTTATTTGTTAGAGAGAGAGCACGAACACAGGCAGACGGAGTGGCAGGCAGAGGCAGAGGGAGAAGCAGGCTCCCTGCCGAGCAAGGAGCCCGATGTGGGACTCGATCCCACGACGCTGGGATCATGACCTGAGCCGAAGGGAACCCCTTAACCAACTGAGCCACCCAGGCGTCCCTGACATTGTTGTATTTAATCATCACAACAGCCCTGTGTGCCTCACGTGGCTCCTCTGTAAGCTGCAAACTGCGCATGTCACGCAGCTGGGAGGGGCGGAGTGACTCACACCAGGGGGCGTGGCCCTGGACAGCGAAGTGGGTGAGTATCCGCTGGGGCTAAGAGCGCGCAGGTGCCAGCTCTCCGTTTAATACTCAGAGGGGCGCCTCCGTCATCTGACTGCAAGTGGGCCTAATTATTTTACTGACTTGGTGCCGTACTATGAAAGCTATCTAAAATAATGCACATGAAATACTTAGCAGAGTGCTTGGCTTACGAATATTAGCTGCCATTACAATAACCCCATGGTCATCATGATCGTTTCCTTCTCCGG